>WARS01000011.1:415515-435515 GCA_008933995.1 Datnioides undecimradiatus
ACACACACACACACACACACACACACACACACACACACACACACACACACGGGCCGTGGTGTGGTGAAGAACATGAGGTGGGAGGCAGAGGGGAGGAGGTGAGGAGAGATGGCTTCTTTATATAGCCACCTAACACACACCCACACGTACACACTCACAAACAGAGCGACGCAGAGGGTGAGGGGGGGGGGGGGGGTGGGGGAGTCACTCTCTTGAGAGACAGGGAGCAGGCCTGGGTTGTTGTGTCCAGCTGCACCTGTTCAGGCTGTGTGTGTGTGTGTGTGTGTCAGTGTGCAGTTGAGTGTGCACTCTGTGCCAAATGTGGCCATTCTTTGTATCTGGCTACTTCGCACTGCTTTGAGCTGAAATAGGTGGTGTGTTTGTGCTGACAGTCCAGCCTGCTGTTTCATCTCATTTAGGGCGTTTTTCAGGTACGTGTGACTGGGACACAGGAAGCAGAATCCACCCGGGCTCCATCAACCCGGGCCGCTTCTCTTCTTCTTGTAACCAGAAATATCAACAAATAAAGCAAGACTGCATATCAGACAGTTAAAATGCATAATGCATAAATTTGGGATATTTCACAGATTACTGCAATATATTTTAGACAGTCACAAGAAGTGTTTGGAAGTAGGTGTTGTGTCTTATTTAGTGGTGTTGTAGCCAATTGGGCACGTACGATCCATGTAATGCGCGTCTGATTTTACCTCATGGCTGGTTCATAGCCCTGTTGAAGGTGGTGGTGCCCGGCAAGGTGCCTGTGGGTCCTGGTCCAGCGTGGAGAGCGATGTGGAGCAGAATGAAAGCCTTGTGTCGGGGCTGTTTGGTTTCTAAACATTCTGCTGGAAGCTCCACACACACCTTTTCCCACCTTTTGATGCCTGTTTTAGGCTTGCACAGACATAGAAGTAAGTGAGTGTGTGTGTGTGTGTGTGTGTGTGTGTTTTATGTATGCTTGGCCGGCAGATATACATCTCTCTGAGCTGTGGAGTGTGTCTCAGACAGGCCACAGTACTAGCTCCTGGCTGCCAAATCTAACACTTGAATAACTACCTTACCTTTGCAGTATTACAGTATGTTTTATTCCCCTTTAACTCTCCCTCTAGCTCTGGCACGCTCTTTCAGTGCATTTCTATCACCCTGGGGCAGTTCAGGAACATTTCCCAGAGTTCATTAGTTCCCTAGTTTTCTTCCCACAGGATATATAGAGATGTACGGCGGTCATGCTGACTGTGTGCGTTTGATTTTCGGTGTTCCAGTTTGTGTCTCCACTCGCTTATCTTGGCAACTGCTCACGACGGTGCCATGAAACCAAAGTCAGACTGTGGTATGGAGTGTATCCATCTTGAGTGTACTTGGATCCAGTGTTAATGGTTCTCTGTTCAGTTTGTATCCCACTTTTTTGAGGGGGGATAGAGACAAAACCTCCATCTTTGTCAGCCTGTCTCTCTCTTTCCCAGTCAGTATGTATAGGGCTTATTATCATTTATCTCACTAATTACCTCAATGAACTCATTTTAACATGGGTAATGAGAGAACACGCGTAGCTAACAAACACACACCCATGCTACGAACACACACAAACAGCCACACACACTCTTCTGTGAGCCTAACGAGTGGTGATTAGTGGGTCTCAGCTAGGCGTGGTTATGCTGTGTAACATCATTCTGCACTGTGGACTCTGCTAATTCACTTCTCTTTATCTAATTACCCAGGGTACACACAAACACACTCACACACATGCACCAATACACCACGCACACACACCACCTGCATATATCTTTCCTGCAGATATGCAAAGTGACCTCATTATTCCAGAGGTATCCATTTATATATTTATATTTTTATCTGTTAATAAACATCCCATTGTCCTCAGGTTACTGAGGCTGGTGGCTACATCCAATAATATTGCTTATTACTTTTCCTCTTGAGACACGCAGTGTAAAAACATCTTCTCTCCGCATCCGCGCCTGATGGTGCGTGCTGTCATACACAGATGCCTGCATATGAAAATCATCTGTGATATATAATGTGACTTTTTCTGGAATGCCAATTTCATTGTCCTCGAATGCATGGCAGCCCCCAGACCTTCATAGACGGCTAAAAGAAATGATATATAGTTATAATCATGGGGCTTTTGCTGAGATGTAGCTTTAGTTCCATGAATGAAATGTATCAGTGATTGAAATATTAATGCTGTGTTAGTAGTTTTGGATGCGCTCCGGTATCAACATGTGACCAATATGACATCCTGTTATACCTATTTATATCCCATGCTGACATTTAAGCACAGCATCTGTATCACACATTTCTGCACATATACTCATTATTTTCCTGCAGATCCAAACAATGGTTTTCAATCTCAGTCTTTAGGACCTAAAATACTGCTGGTGCTGTGTCCTACCAGCTAGTTAATTTCCTGTAATTGCATTCACTGTGCATCCCAGGTGTGATTCAGTCCCTCATTACATGGCTAGAATAAAAATCAGCAGGGCTCTGTGACTCAAGGACAGATAGAAAGCCCATCTTGTGAAACACGTAAGATTTGAATCGTTAATGTTGCTTTTTCATGTGCGAGGACATTTTCCATGAATTGTTTTGTATTTTCTGTAGTTTAACTGCAGGACATGATTTTGACTTATTGTGTGTCTCTGTGGATGACGTAAGAATTTAACGGGGTGTCTGGGCTTGGGATTGGAGGGTGTGTTTGTGCATATGAGTATGTTTGTGTGTGTGTGTGTGACAGAGAGAGAGAGAGAGACTGTGCAGTTATTCCTGGCATAGGGACAGTCTGTGACTCAGAGATAATGGTTCTCTGTAGAGCGTGCGTGCATGAGTGTGTGTTTGTACATCTATGAGCAGCTATAGCTATAGCTTGCTGACGTGCGTGCGTGTCTGCGTGTGCTTTTGTGCGTGATAGAAAGGGAGACCGAGAGTGGATGGTGCACAAACGCTATTTGCTGGGGACCACTGTCGTACTATTCAATCAATACCCCAGCACGCACACCCATACCCCTCTGCACCCTAAGCACCCACGGGAGTCGCCTGCTTTCATTAAGTAGGCCCGCTGCTTCTTTCTGCTGTAGTTTGGGTGGGGGTGGGGTAGTGTAGAAAAGAAGAAAGGAGATGTGAGGGAGTTTTGAGAAAAATAAGAGAAACATAAATAAGAAAGATGAAGAGCGTCACAGCCGTGAGCTTGTTCAACACAGGCGCGTCTGAACACACTGATTTCACAAACTTGCTTCCACAGTTTGGTCTGAGGTGGCTTGAAAAACTTGCTTATTAGACTAAAGACAGACAACAACATTTTTCTGTTTCAGTTGCCAGACAGCTTCATGATCATAAAATTAATTTGTTTGGAGATCATAAATGCTACTTGTAAAAACCAAGATGAACAGTAATTCCCGCTCTGCTGCACTGAGACGTCAATTAAGGCACTTTCCTTTGCTTGTGAAAGATCTCATAAACACACAGGTTAATAACAGCTGTATTGTTGCTTTGCTTTGACATAGTAAACGAGCGAACGTGAACTCAGGCAGCAGTTAGCCAGCAGTACCGCTACAAAGTGCTCTATCATGTCTGAATTGCATTGGCGTTTACGAGTTTCCTCACTTTAAGCGTTTTTTTGGATGCAACAAATTCAGTGTGAGTTTGGATGGACATGCCAATAGAGAGAGTTGTTGTTAAATTTAGCAAGGCTAATGTGTGCACCTGCACTTGTGCCAGTGACTCATTTAGAATGTACTATTTTAGCCCAGCCTTTGTACCGAAAGCATCATTGCTTCTTGACATGAATCTAAGAACACAACCCAAGCGCACATACACACTGTGGCCTAGCCAGGAGGTCTGGGTCTGTTGCTAGTGGTAATGATCACAACAGCTACAGTACCTAATAGGAGTTTTGCAGTGACAGTGCTTTTTTTTAAGGCTCCCTATCTACTTCTCTCTGAGATCCATAAGAGGACACATAATTATCCTGTCCATGTCTGAGGTTGGCGGATGGGTAGCAGGGAGGGGGTACCACACAGACCCATGTGCAAATAGAAACACCACCAACTGTGTCAGCCGCTCTCATCCCTTTCTCTTCCTCTGTTTCGACACCCACATTTCTCTCTCTGTATCCCGCTCACAGTGATTGAGGGTTGAAGAGCAAATAAAAGGATGAGTAGACAAGAAGAAAACAAGTATTCAAAGAGAAATGAAGGGAGACATGAGGACAGAGGGGTGCAGGATGGAGAGGTTTCATCTGGCTCCTCCCTCCGTTGCCATGACAGCAGGTTGTGTTGGCATGTACTGGAGTTGGCACTGCCCTCACCTCTGGCATCGGGGCACCCTGGGGAGTGTCTGTGTGTGTGTGTGTGTGTGTGTGTGTGTGTGTGTGAATTCTTGCTGTCGAAAAGCTGGGAAAAAAATACAAGATAAAGAAAACAGCAATTATTTTGTTATGTTTTACATTTGAATTTTAAAAAAACCATTATCAGCTAAAAGTATTGAGATTAGCGTTTGTACATTTTAAAGAGTTTTATCTTGTTTTACTCTAAAAATAATTTATACTCAAGTTTTGCAGTGGGTTTGTTTGTGTGTGTGTTGCAACATAACTGCATTTCCAAGTGCTAACCAGATAGAGAAAGCCTTTTATAATATAAGTGTATAATCTGTAGGTTTAAACATTTGAAATTAGACGTTTCAGGCTGAGTATTACAAAGTCTCTTCAGTCCTATAATTGAAAAGCAAGGAAAACTTATCATGCAGCATTGTAAACAAAGACAAAATGAATAAATAAATTAGATTAAGTAATTAGGCTGGAGCTCTATTTGTCAAAAATACCTGTTCTGGCACTTTTTTATTGATTTGGCATATTCATTCAGGTTGGATTGTCAGGATTGTTGGATTGTTGTATTTTGAATGAAAAGCATGAAATAAGAAGTTGCGCTGTTTTGTCCTGAGCTTTTATCTAAAAAAAGACATTTGTTCAATCTAATGAAGCAGCTGTGGCAGGTGAGCCTATATTGTGCCTTGAACAGACTCAAGTTAGTAAAGAAATCACATCTGAGCGATGTCTGCTACAACCACACGACTGCACATTCCAGCATACACACGTGTTACAGCTTCCAACAGCATTTTATGTGTTTATGTGCCTCTGATGCGCACACCTGTGTATGTCTGTGTGAGTGTGCACAATGACCGGTGTGTATGTGTGCATACATGTGGTGTGTATGTGTGTGTGTGCGCGTGTGTTGTGTCAGCCAAGGGGCCAGTTTCTCTCCCTGGCCAGACGGCGCTCTCACCACTGGACAGATGGCCCACACCCTCCCTCTCTTCTTCACCATCCCTTCATCTATCCCTCCTTCTATCCCTCTATCAACTGTCTTCCTCTCCCGCAGCCCCCTAAGCACCCAGTCACCTCATTCCCTCGTTCCCCACCTCCCAGCATCCCTCTGTCCCTTTCTCCCATCACACCTCCCATAATAAATCAGAGTAGGAGCCAGTGCACCACATCCTTTGTCATTGTACCTGCTCAGATATGCCAAAACTGAACTGACAACCAGGTTCAGACATCAGACCTTTTCTACACAAAACACATAAATGAAGCGAGGGTAGCACATCGTCACACCACTTACACACATACAGTGATGTTGGAAGCTGTTAACATCCAAAACTGAACTGGAGCTTAATCCTTTTTGAGCCATGACTGGGCTGACTGAAGGAAGTCAATTTTTCATTAAATGTAATGGAGCTTATTGATTCTCTGTAATGACTAGCACTTTAAATTTAGTAACAGAGACTTAACTTTACTGAGTTACTTATTTATTAGGTTCACATAATGTATACAGTCATTCCCAAAGAAAGGTCCTGCAGCGAATCCTTTTCTTTTAAAGTTTATTGGACAGTTGATTACTGATCAATCAACACAGAGTCGTTGATTCAACACAACACCATTTTACCCTTTACTGCTTTACCTTATTTCTGGCACCTTGTTCTCAGTGGTCCTCATCATTTTTGATACTTTTGATATAATATTGAACTAATAGAGTGTTGTGGCTGGTCTGGTTGACTGGGCTGTATGTGTTACACTGGGTTAGTCCATGTATTTTTGTGATTTGAGACGGAGTGCACTGACTTTATATCACTCCTCTCCTCTCCTTCTCTCCCCTCCCTGCGTCAGTGTCTTCAGTGTCAGTCCTATTGGATCCTCAGCGTTTATAATGTGATAATAAGGTGTGAAAATGGAGACACAATGGAGCCGTGAGGATTGGGCCGACACAGTCTTCCACTGGTCCCCTCTCACGCTCTGCCTGTCTGCAACCAGGACACACACGTTCACACCACCCTTGGTCACATGCTGGAGCGATGTTCCACACAGACTTAATAGAATTAATTCAATTCAACACATTAAGAATACCTGGCTATAGATGCCAGTAAATATTAATTGTCAGGTTAAAAGAAACCAAATCCAGAAAGAGAACTCATAAAGAAGGAGAACAGAGTGTAAACATTGCAGGTGGAAACAAAAAAAGCATGTATATACAGTATACACATACTGGAGCTGCTTCACTCTTGGTTGTATGTGATGTGTCTTCTCAGAAGTCCCTGCGTCTGACAGAGAGCCCAAAGACGGTCAGGGGGTGGGTGCTGAGGATGGAGAACAAGAGGAGCACGATGACCGTGATGATCGAGAACACGACGATGACTTAGATGATGAGTCCATCTTCACCTGTGACAACTGTCAACAGGACTTTGACTGTCTGGCTGAGCTCACTGAACACAGAACCAACCACTGCCCAGCAGGTAAGACTGTCTCTGTTAACCGTGTATTCGAGGCTACTGTTCCACTGTAGATTTCTCACAAAACAATAGGTAAATGTCCAATACCTAATGTCAGAGGTACATAGTGAATGTAAGTCATATGGACATCAATCAACTGCATATTATTGTAGCTATAGTCAGGGGTTAGTAGTGGGTTAACATAATGTTTTTGACTCAAAAACTAAACCAAGACGAACAACTCATTTATTGTTAAACAAAAGAAGAAATTTTACAGTCAGCAAAACCCATACAAAATGAACTTAGTCAATATGCTTAGCAAATAAATAATACACACATTAAATCCTCTGTGGTAACGGCTGAGGTGTGTGACTGTGCTGCATGTTTTTCAGTGGGTGGGATGCGATGCTCTCATACTAAGGTACAGACAGCACACTGAAGTCGCATCATGCACAATCACTAAACTAAAGTTGTAGTGACTCAGACCCTCTCCTGCTTCTGAATACCTATAGCTATTAGATTTAGTTATGTCCCATGGGGACTGACTCGTGCATGTGCATGTGCATGTGTGCGCACACACACAAAGGCCGTTATTAGTACTGGTGTAATTAATGGAGGGGCTGAAAGGAACGCGGCGGGGGCATCTGGTTCCTACAGATTAATCCAAACGCTCGCTTAACAAGCCAGCACACACACACACACACACACACACACACACACACACACACACACACACACTCTGTTACTACTGCAAGGCTGTCTGCCTCTTAGCATGTGAGAGAGTGTGTGTTTACTTTTGATAGGGGGATGAAGAAATGGGGAGAGTGGGTTGGAGGGCTTTGTTTAAACTGGTAAAGACAGTGTTTCAGGAGACTGTGTAATGTAGATGGTAAGACCCCTGCCACAGCAACCTCTTATTCACCTGCTGGCTCGACATCCAATCCCACCAGAATCACTGGCCTTAGGTCTCACATGCAGTCTGGGAGACGCAGCAATGCAGCAATATGTTTTTTGCATTTACCAGATATTTTACAGTCAAGTGAAGTGGATCTTGGTGAATACTTACACACACACACACACACACACACACACACACACATATATATACTGACAACGTAACTACTCAATGAACCAATGAGATTTAAAGCTTTAGATTTCCTTCAGTTCACCCTCGTTACCCCAGGCCCACTGTATAGAGGAATATGTTTAAACTGAGACTAACTCAAAGTAAACCATGATTCAACCTACCGTAAATGTCATGTCTTTCTATTTTTTTGAAGTGGAACCCGTTTATGCTTTTAAATGTGTTCGTTCCTTTTCTTCCTGACCCACACGTACACGCAGGGCTGCTGTCAGAGCATGGGATGTGGCCTGTGATTTCAGCACAGGAGTCTGGGGAGGTCTACATGTTGCTGAGTGAGAAAGCGGAGGGAGGGAGGGAGGGAGAGGGAGCACACAAGAAAGAAATGAAATGAAATGATAAAACATGTTTTTCCCTGGAGAAAGAGTGGTTGAGATTGCAGAGTAATCCCCCAGCTCGGTGGGATGTGTGTGTACTTGCAGCAGGGGTTTGTGTATGTTCATCTATGTGTTTGTTGTGTGTTATTGTGTACACGGTTGTACATGTGTATTTGTCTGATGTGTATGCTGGGGAGCGTATGCGTGTAGGAAGCTAGTGGTGGGACCACAGCTTTCTGGTTATTACTGAGGAGAAGGCTAAATTAAAACACATGGACTAAAGAATCCTTTTAAGTTCTCTGGCTGAGGCCCCTGGGATTCGGTAGGAGGGCATGGGATGCACGCACACACAGACACAAAAAACACACAGCCTACTGGGGATAAACACACGCCACTCCGGATCTGCATGAGGGATTTAATGTGTTCATGCATTTTGTAGTTTGATGGTGTGTGTGTTAGTCCCTGAGCAGAAACTAAATAAGTCAGCCATCTTGGTTGGGGGTGATAGACGAGGGCCGTCTTGACAGAAGTAGCTAGCTGTTTGAAGTGTTGTGTTGAAAATACATATAGAAGTCAAAACAAAACCATAATAACTCCCAGACTGTCATCGCCACCATGTATTATTGGGCCAATACAGATTTGAACTGAACCTATATTCATATGCAGAAACTAACCTCGCTTGATGGCGAGGACTTCTAAAATCTAAAGGTGTATGCAAGTGTAGCTCTTTTTCTTCCTGATTACACATTAAACACGTTTGTGTATTATGTAGTGTTGTAGCTCTTTAAAACCCTCATGATTTTAGAGGCCTTTTACACACTGTTATTGATGTAATGGATGATGTCAGTTAGCAACATTAACTGCATATAAGGTGTGAATACTGGGACCAAACCCAGTATTCATCAGTTGTGGGGGTTTGTATGTGAGATGCATGTGTGTGTATGTGAGTATTTCATCAGTACAACTTGTTGCAATGACAGTGAGGAGCCGCAACATGAAATTTTAACATTTCCAATCTGTTTAAGTTTCCTGTGCTGCCGTCCGCTGTCAGCGATCAGCTGTATATCTGATGCACATCTGGGGATCTTGAAGCTTGAGGACCATGTTAGTTAGCGCTGAATTCTCTGCAGAAAAAGCCTTGGTATCCGTAATGCTAACTATACTGTTGTTGCAAATGGGTCCCAGGTTAGCAGCTAGCTGCAGCTATAACATTGAATGGGTCCCAGGTGCGAGAGTGAAGCACCAAGTAATTCAGTGCCACTCTAGCAGAAGGCCTATAAAGAGGCACCATTAATTTGAGTGGAAATTGGACAAACACACACTCGCACACACAGTGGCACAGATCAATGACACATAAATGTGTGTATACCCACTCAAACACGCACATACCCACAGACCCCACACATCTGGTTAATGTAATGCCACATTAATGTGCATGAGGCTGACTGCTCAGCTGGTTGTGTGTGTTTGTGTGTGTGATGGAGATTGTGTGCCTCTATTACAATACCATTGTTATTCAGTTCTGCTGCGGCGTTAAGCCAGTGTGACGGCTCTGCTTTTAAATTGTGGATATTTGACAAGGTGTGTATGTGTGTGTGTGTGTCTCTGTCTGTGTGTCTGTGTGTCTGTGTCTAAACTGATTTAACTGACACAGTTCCTCCTGGTGTACCTCGTACTTATATACTGTTGTAGTCACACATTATCAAGAGCAATAGACATGGTTGAATTTGATGGTTTTATGCTGAATGTCTTTAATATGTGGGGACCACAGTCACTCCTCTGTCACACTCTGAACTATTCCACATGGTTTAGAGGTTCTGGGCGAACTTACTTGCTGAGTTGTACATTGTGTTTAATATCTACATATGTGATATGTGTCTACTTCTTTTAGTACATAGGGGTCCATGTCCTCTGTGTGTGCGCGTGTGTGTACAGTAAGTGCGAGAGAGACAGAGCTAGAGTGTGAGTCGGGGGAGTGTCGATGGGTCTCAGTAGGAGTCAGAATGTGGAGCAGAGGTTCCCTGAGGAGAGGAGGAGCGGAAAAAAACCTCCTACAGATCAAATGGAGAACATTCTCTGGCCCCGCTCTGACACATGAAGACACACACACAAACACACACAGACACACACGATCGCACACAAACACACACAGACAGACCCAGGCGCACAGACATACACATCCCATGAGGGAATCCCAGAAGCTATCTTACCGGCCACAGCATTCCTAAGTTGGGCCA
Source organism: Datnioides undecimradiatus (assembly GCA_008933995.1). Classification (NCBI taxonomy): domain Eukaryota; kingdom Metazoa; phylum Chordata; class Actinopteri; order Lobotiformes; family Datnioididae; genus Datnioides; species Datnioides undecimradiatus. Next base: position 425,976 of record WARS01000011.1, read on the forward strand.
ATGTGATGTGTGGAGAGCATTAAACACACTCTCCCAGTGTTTTTAAACTGCGGAGGCCCTGTGTTTGTACAGCCACTGTCCATTCAGTTTAGTTAAATATAAAAGCTTCCTGGTGCACACACACACACAGACACATCTGCAGTCGCGTACACATGTCAATAGTGTGCACACACTCATGCTAGGTGTGAGCGAGAAGGAGACAAAAGGGCGAGAGGGTGAGAGATTGTTAAAGATGTCAGTGAAAACCTCTTGAGGGGGAAGAGGAAGTGATGAGAAGGTAGGCACCAAGTAAACGAGGGAGCTGTCAGTCAAGGCGAGGGGGGGCGGAAACTGGCGCTGCCAGTGACAAATAGCAAGTCATTAACCCCGCTAGTCGCTTCTTAGATGGTGAGATAGTGTGGGTGGAAAATGGTGTGTGAGTGTGTGTGTGTGTGTGTGTTTGTGTGCGTGCAGGGAGAGAGCCAGATACCGTGCGTATTCTTTCCAAAGGTATTTGTGAGGTCTCCGTTAATTGAGCACATACAGCTGCACTCTCGTCTATTCTCTTTCCTCTCACAGCGGGGGAGAGGAGAGATTACCAGGGAGCCTGTCTAGCTGGGAGGGAGAGGGAGACAGAGAAGGCAATGGGGGAGGAAAAGAAGAGGAGTGGGAAGGAATACCGGGGGAGTGGGATGAAGACAGGTGAGGAGGAGGCGGAAGGAGGGCTGGAAAGTAGAGGGAAACTTAAAATGTGCAGAGTAGAAGCGAAAGACGGGGAGAGAGAAGAAGAGAAAAACATTGGGGCAGGGAAGAGAGCGCGTCTGTTAGTGCAGGGGCCCTTGGGTGACTGGTTTGCCTCCCGCGGGACATCTCCCCACTGCTAAGCTCTTACCGTCTGTCGCAACCCGCTGTCACACACACATACACACGCAGAGAAACACCCTCTCGAGCACTGAGAAACACACACAGACACGCCACACACACACCTCGCTGCGTCTGTCGTCAGGATAGCAGCTGAGTCCTGTGAGGCCAAGACTCTTATTAAAACCACAGATCACTTTCTACAAGAGAGGGAGAGAGGAGAGGTAGGAGGGGTGTAATCTGAAACAAAATTACAGACAGCCTCCTGCACTCTGGCCTGCCACTGACTGCGCGTCTGTGTGTGTGTGTGTGTGTTTGTGTGTGTGTGTGTGTGTGTTTCTACTCCAGTAGCTGTTGTTGATGGACAAAATAAATATCACAGTCTTAGTTGTTTCCTTTATGTTCACTCCTTTTTTACCCTTGGCTCCCGTCTTCTTCCTCTCCCTCCCTCTTGCCCTCTTCATCACCACGTGCTCCTCTCCCCTACTCCTGCCCTGTTCCCCGCTCCCCCTCCCTTCCTTCCCTCTGTGTCTCTGTACCCGGGGGTGGCCCGAAGATTCCTGTGCTAAGCCCTTGGCATACATACAAGTGTACAGCGCACACACAGACACAGCTGGCTGCCGCTCAGGTTTTCCAGGGAGAGAGCAGGAGCCCGGCACCAGAGGAGAGGGGGATGGAGAGAGGAGAGCAGTAGAAGAAGAAGAAGAGGAGAGGAGGGGGGTGGGGGGGGGTACAACATGCAGAGAGGGAGGGGGAGGGATGGAGGGATGGCAGGGAGGGGGTGAGACGGAGAAGGGTTGTTGTGAAGTCATTTTTCATCACAGGGTTCATTTTTCACTGCAGAGTTCTCCCACTCTGTACATCGCTCTATTTCTCTTTATCTGTCCTCTCCTCCTCCCGTTCCCCTCCCTTGATCCCGCTTTGTCTCTCTTTATCTTCCCTTTTTCCCCTTTTTTTTCCTGTCGTCCTCTCTCCCTCCCTCCTCTCCCCCACCTCTCTTTCTCTTTCCTCTCTCCCTCTTGCCTAAACTCTTTCTATCGTCTCTCTCTCTCTCTCTCTCTCTGTCTCTCTCTCTTTCAGCCTAGTTTCTCCTTTATGAAATATGGATGGGAGCAGTTTTGGGCGCGCTGAGAGGTTTGCAGTTGGAGGGAGGGAGGGATGGAACTTGGGAACTGGCAAGGGAAGGAGGGGGAGAGACAGAGAGAGAGAGAGAGAGAGAGAGAGGAGCAGAGGGAGGGAGCTCGTGTCTCAGCAGACGTGCCTTGTGCATGCACCTAAACACCTCACTGAGCAATCTGTCAACATGTCAGCAACACATGTTTGGTAAAAAAGAGAGAGAGCGGTTGGAAGGAGAGAGGAGAGGGTGAAAAAACCCTCTCCTCCTCCAGTGGGAGTAATGGCTCCCACCAGGGCTCTGGAAATGCTTTGAATTCAGCAGATTTCTATTGCGGGGTCCTCCCCCGGGGGCGTCTTTTTACAATGCCTGCATCTCAGAAATTTGAGCCCGAGGACCCCTGGGGGCGTCCTTTCATAATGCCTGAAAATGTAGGGTTATATTGTGTGCTCTTCCCCATGGGGCTTTTATTAATACCTGTATTCACTGCCACTGGAAATTACACAGGCGGCGCTGCAGGGGCCCGCGCTCGCTCCAGGAAGGGAGAAAGACTCTGCAGGGACGTTTTCTCTCTTCTCCTCTCTCCTCTCTTCCCTTCTTTTTCCCCTCTCTCCCCCTCCTTCCTCTCCTCCACCCCCTCCTCCCTCTCCTCCTACTTTGACTCTCTTCCCTTTTTTCTTACTTAATGCAAGAGTGAAAAAGAAGAATTTGCCAAAGGACACAAGAAAGTGTGTTGTGTGTGTTGGCACCAGCTAACCCCCTTGTATTCAGCCCTACTTTGCTCAGAGGAAAAGAAACACTCGATTAAAAATGTAACTTCCCTCTTCCCCTCTTCCTTCTCTCTCATCTCTCCCGCTCTCTGTCCTTGCGAGCCCGTGTGTAGATCTTGCAGTGGGTAAATATTTGTGCGTGCGTCTGTGTTTGAGAGTGTGTGTGTGTGTGTGTGTGTGTGTGTGTGTGTGTGTGTGTGTGTGTGTGTGTGTGTATGTATTCAGAAAGGGCTATATCTATAGTCCAGTCCAGTATTTGATTTTTCTGGCTGTGTAAGGAACAGGCAGACACGACTGCGTCTGTCTCTTAACATTCATTAGAATTCTTCAGCCAAAGGGTTTGCAGCTCCTTTCTGTCAGTGTTTGTGTTTATTGATCAAATATTTACACAGCCAGATTAAAGAAATATACATTTACATATCTTTGAATAAATAAAACATGTCTGATCTCTACAGTCAGAGTGTTTAGATTTCAGATTTCGACGTTGCACTCTGACTGTATGCCAGTTTCGGTAATGACTGGACATTGCAAGTTACATGCAATGAGACTGACAGATTAAACTTTAGATGCACTCATGCTATAAAACAAGTTACAGAACTTTCTTAATCAAGTATCACTGAAAATACCGCTTTGTTGCAGATTTTTTCACTGATAAAAGTTGTAAATGTAAACGATGCCTGACTTTTTTTTGCATAAAATAAGCTAAATTATTAAAGGAAAATTAATAAATCAATAAAACAATTCATCGGTAAAAATATGTGCGTGTAATTACCAGAATGAATGTTTGTTTTACTGTTCGTCTGACAAATTGAGGGATCACGATCCATGACTTTGCGCTCTGTAAACGGTGACGTGCAAGTCCAGATTATGAGCTGTGAAAAAGATTTGTCGCAGCCTGACCTCATCCGCCGACTCTTAAACACGATCGCTTTGAGAAGATCCGAGGCTACAGCGCGTTTCTAAAAGAGGCCCTTAAAATGCTCAAGATGTCTGAAACCTCAGCATGCTCGTTAAAGGTTTTTCTGCGCAACATGCTCTTGATGTGTCTCGTCTTTAATAGCCCTCAGACAGAATTTTACTTTCAAACCGCGTGGTCCGGGCGGTGCTTGGAAGGTTTAGGTTTAGGAACTGAAGCAGATGATTTGGCTCAGAAGTTAGACGTTGCCTCTTGCAAAACTGTACAAGCAATCAGTAGAATCAGTAAAAATGCTGTGCTGTCATTTGTATATTTAATATCGCAGTTAATTATACAACTTAACCACACTGTTGTTTCCCTGTTTCCAATGTGGAATTAGCTTATATGTGTAGTTGTGCTGCTACATGAAGCAGACATGCCCTGTGTACCCTCCCTGATATCTGACAGGACCTAATTGGCTTTTCTCACACCCAAACCCTGTTCTCAGCCACCTTCTGGATGCCAGGCATTTCTCCCTCTGATCACCTCGTCAAGTCATCCACCTCATGGAGTTCAGAGGCATTTTCTCTTCTGGGTGTTTATTTGAGCATCTTGTCACCAGAGTTGTCAGGGCATCCTACTGGTTATCTGTTGGATAAACAAACACAAGTTGAGGGACTGTGATTAATGATGTCCCTCCAGAGCAGCAAGCTGCTTGATATGTTGACACAAGATATTGAAACCCTCTAACCGGGAGAATCTCATTTTACTAACCTCACCTAATTTGGGATTAAATGACAGATAATTGAGTGCTTTAACTGATTTGTCTGTTCTTAAGTTTAGTTCAGTCAGATACCTGGTGTCTGGAGTTATACCATCTTCTAAACCAATTAAGAAAGACTCACATTTTGGTCTTTGAAAGCTGAAAACTATCTGAATTTGAGCGGGTGAGCGTTAATTGTAACCTTTGTCGGGAACCTTGAGGGAACAGCCCACAGGTGAATGCTTTGCTGGTGTGGTGGTGGTGGGGTGTGGCCTGTAAGTAGCAACAGTAGCAGAGAACGAGCCGTAAGATGAACTGCTTAATTAGATCCCAGTTAGAGCCCGGTAAGTGCCAACAAGCTCAGGTGACACATCCACAGGCCGACAACTCTGCACACAGCGCTGCAGCACAGAGCTCGCCGTCCTCTTTTAGCTTGACGACAAATTCGTTGTGAGTTTTGTGATTCGTCCCTCATACGTTCCTGTTTCCACTGCATCTGTCAATGTGTGAAGGGTTTTTTGTGAGCTCGGCAAACAAAGTCAAGTATGTGTAATTGATTTTTTTTCCATTGCGCACCAAAATTTTCTGCACCGCAGCCCCCGGCTGAGTTTTCAGAAATGCTTAATGCCAAGTGTTGTGGGTTCGTCTGTGTGTGTGTTTATGTGAGCCTGCCGGTGTGTGTACATTATCTATACTGTGTGTTTGTCTGTCTCCCTATCTATGTGTGTGTGTTTTATTTTATGTCTCTATCTGTGTGTGTGTGTGTGTGTGTGCGTGTGCGTGGACCGGTCAGGATAGAGTTGTCACGGGGCCATGTGGGGGCCTCTTCGTGTATGTGTGTACATGTGTGTGTGGGGGGTGTCTGGATAATGAGGAACAGGCCATTCCCTTGGATTCCTGCACCCCTGCCAACAACCAGGACCCCCAGAACCTTTCCCCCTCTTTTCTTTTCTTTTTCTCCCCCACTCCCTCCTGCTGACACCTGGTCTTTTTCCTTTTTCCCCTCCCCTTTTCTCCTCTTTGCTTCTTCTTTCTCTCTTCCCAAGTGGAACATGCGACTTCCCTCCATTTGATACACCTCCCCTCTCTCTTCCTTTCTCTTCCTCCCTGTTTCCATTCTTTGTCCACCTCCTTCTATCCTCCCTCATCCTCCTCTCACCAACTGTGACCCCAGGCCTCATACCTCCCATTCTTGCCTCCTCTCCTCTCCTCTCCTCTCCTCTCTTCTCCTCTCCTCTCCTCTCCTCTCCTCTCCTCTCCTCTTTCTCAGAACATACAGACCACAATGTCTGCCTCCTTTTCCTCCCTCCCTACTTGCTGTCCCTCCCTGCTGAGTTCTCAAACTCAAAACTGACCACATCCCTTCCTTTCACCCTCCGTCTCCCTTCCCCCATACCCTCCCTCCATTCTCTCCCCATCTTCTCTGTTCCCTGCGGAGCTGGCCCCAAAGCTCTGATCCCTTCCTCCATGCCCCCAAACTCCCCCACTGTGCCCTCCCAAGACACACATACACACACACACACACCCTGTGGTGACTGGCCCCAAAGCAGCCCCTGTTTGTCTCCCTCCCTCTGTTTTTCCACTCTTTCTTCCTCTCTTTCCCCACCTCTGTCTCCCACACCCTGTTTGATGCTTTAGATTTGTTTTGCACTTCACTTAAACCGTTTCTGGCCCGTGTCTTGACTGTAGCTGTTTATTGCATTGTACATTTCTGCACTATACACATTTGGGAGAAAGATTCCTTCACCATGACTTCTCGTGTGTTACACATTAGATGTACCCCCTTAAAGTTTGTATGCTGTTTTACTGTAGTAATGGGATATGTTGACAAACTTGATTACCACTGCATTGTGTATCTATATAGCATCCAACTGCCCAATCATCATCAGACTATTTGCTGAAAATTCAGTACTTGACTTTAGGAGGAAAACAATAACTTTCAAATCATTCTTTTTGAAAATTGAGCCCTGGTAAAGAAACATAGTTAGCCATCAAGCTGCACAGTCACCACTGTATTTGTTATGAGCCCTACATCAGGGTACTGTGTTATGTAATGTTACCACACAATACTAAACATGGTTTAATAGTACTTCAGAAATGATGAGTTGTTCTTTGTCCTCTTATTTTTTGTTACTAATGACTGTGAAACCATACTGATATAATATCATACCATATAAACATATGACGGAAAACTGTTTAAAAAAAAAAGAAGCCACTGCAGTCTCCACCTGCACGCCTGCCTCACACCTACAGTATGCATGTGGTATTTACCAATTCAACTTACAACATGCTTAGTTTAATAGAAAGATACGCCCAGGTGCACAGGCACATGCACACACTTGCACATGCGCGCGCACACACACACACACATGCGCGGTTTCAGTCACAGACAGTGATGGCAAAGGGCAGTGTACCACAGGGAGAGGGCCTATAATAGTTTTAACCCAGCGCTCAGGTGTGACTCGCCTTTGTCCAGCCAAATGTCAGAGAAAAGCACAACTCCAGGGAGAAAGGGAGGGAAGAGGGAGGGTGGAGGGAAGGACGAAGCAGAGTGGAGAAGAGGATCAAGGGAGAGTGAGTCAGAAGAGAGTGGATGCAGAAAAGGGGGGAGTAAGACGCACAGTAAACAAAGAGGAGTATAAATGTGTGTGTGTGTGAATAGATAGATAACGGATGGATGGTTTGTGTCCAATGAAGGCCGAGACACTGACTAAACCTGGCTTCCCCTTCATACGGATATCTCAGATCTTGTTGACTCTTTGGCTAAACTGACAGTCAGAGGAATTCCAGGCTGCCTCTTCTCTGTGAATTATCTTGCTCACTTCATGTCTAAATAAACGGACTGTTACGTCCAGTGAGTGAGCGAGCGGCTGTTTTTGCCAGCCTGTCTGTCTGGGCCCCTGGTTATGTGGGGGCTGGGAGCCCTGCTCTGCTCTGTTCTCTCCCCGCCTCAAGAGCTCCCTAGGGGGGCAGCAGGACCAACTCTGCCAGCCTCTCTCTCACACTCCCATTTACCCCCACCCCAATGCTGAACACACATGCACACACACTGACGTCAGCTGCTCTGGGCCTTCTCCCCTGGGTGCTACCAGAACCCTTTGTTTCCCCCCCTCTCCCGCCCGTTCCATCCCTGCCTCCCTCCTCTCCATCTCTCCTTCCACCCCTCCTCACTCCTCTCCCTGTCCTTTGTCCCTAGAAATAGCTGTCCTGCTTACTGCCTGATTGGAATTCACTGCACTATGGGAAGTCACAGGGGAGAGCCATTGTCAAGTGTGTGTTTGTGTGTGCACATGTATATGTGTACATGTGGTTTTTTGTTAACTGATCACGAGTGCACGCACATTTCTTGTATGAGTGATTCTTATTTTTGTGTTTTGTGTTGGGTGCGTACTAAACTGCAGCCAATGCAGGACCCTGATGATGACCACTTCTGTCTGATTTGTTCGTAAAATGCAGAGCCCATTTTGAGCCTCAGTGTCTCCTGTTGAATTAATGAATGAATGTGTCTGGAACAGTCTGCGTGCGGTAGTGGCATGCAGTAATAATAATGACCAGAACCAGTGGTCATTTTCCTTATCTGTAGAACATTGTTTTTCACGATTCAGTATATGGTTACATTTATAATATGCAACAAAATAAGAATGAATTCCCATCTCCCCGAGCCCTGACTGTTCAACTGATTCTTTAAATAACAAGAGTCATAAAGAGACAAGGACCAAAATATAATTGTAAGCGAACACCTCGTATGTTGGTTTCTCTGCACTATGTTCTCTGAGTGTTAGGGGCATGTGCCTGTGTGTGTGTGTGTGTGTGTGTGTGTGTGTGTGTCCATGTGTGCTTCTGCTCCCAGCATGAATCCTAGAATTGGGGTTAAGGAACAAGAGAATTGCTTCCTGGTATTCCCTCCTTTCCTTTCCTCTCTTTCCAACTCTCTCTCTCTCTCTCTCTCTCTCTCTCCCTTTGTCTTTGTCTCTCTCTCTCTCTCTCTCTCACCCGTGCAAGTGGGATGTCTTGAAATATTAACCAATCTGCTCTTCATTTTTCAAATATGATAGAAAACACACTGCTAAATAAGTCAGGAGCGAGGCCTGCTGCGGAGCGTAGCAAGATGAGGCACTGAGATAAACAACAGAACAACACAAACAACAACAATGAAGAGATGGAAAGATGGAGATGGGTGGGCGAGCAGGGGGACTCCTGTAGTGACTGAGCCTGGGTCACTGGAATGGCTGCTACATCCGTCCATCCATCTATTCGTCCCGTCTTGTGCGCCTGATATCGCCATCTCGCTGACTCATTTTCATTTTGACTGTTTTCACTCCGTCTTTCCACTTTTCTCTCCTTTGTGTCGCGCTCTGTCTTTTACTCTCCTTTTTTATTTTTTATTTTTTTACCTTTTCTCCACTCTAATGAGACCAGCTCGACTGGAGTATTAGACTACTGTGTGTGTGTGTGTGAGTTGGGATTTAAAATAAAGAGTCGGGGGGGGGGGGGGTCTGTGGCTGACTGACTTCTTTACCTCAACAGTGCTGCGGGCTGGTAGCCGGAGGGAGCGCCCTGCCTGAGTAATGAACTCCCCCAGGAAGAGACAGGGCTACGTGGCCTGCCTCCATCCTGTGTTCCTTTCTCTCTCTGTTCCTGGGACAGAGTTGGGGCAAGACTTGATTTTGGTGGGGGAATGGGTGGTGGGTAGAGGGCATTTGGGGGTTTTGGGTGGTAGGGTGAATGGATATTTCTCCCCCTTGTTGGCTGCCAAGCCATGCGGCCTGCGAATGAGCAGATAAAATTGTGTGTGTGTGTGTGTGTGTGTGTGAGCGAGTCAAGAACTGCTTGGGCTCGCGTACAGAGATTTGTATGCGCCTGCGTTTTGAGTGTATGTGGGTATTTGGTGTGTGTGTTGGGGAGTTTGTCCTCAGAGAATAGTTTGTGTGGTGGGGGGTGCAGTGACAGCTGCAGAGGGGGGGGCCGGGGGGGCTGACTGCTCGCCGGCTGATAAGGGGGGCTTCGCATTAGAGACACGATGAGAAGACTAATGATTCTGCAGTGCAACACGCATGCTTACACACACATCTACACAAACACACAGCTCATAGAAGAAAGGCGGTGTGAGAGAAAGTTAAGGAAAGCTAGACGGGGCCGCGGGACGGGAGGCTTAGGT
>WARS01000011.1:440515-568015 GCA_008933995.1 Datnioides undecimradiatus
ATGATATAGCCGCTGGCATGCACACAATGGGACCACACCAGCGTGCGCGCGCGTGTGTGTGTTTGTCCGTGTGTCTTCATGCAAGCATGTGTGCATATGCGGTGTCCTGTATGTGTGCGTTGGCATGGTGTTGTTGTTTATCTAACACTCTGCCTGACAGCTGGTTCTCATTTCTGAGCAAACAAACAGCAGACAAGATGGACAGAGAGCGGGGTGGAGGAGGGAGGGAGGAGGAATGTCCTACGCAGGGAATAGAACCACTAACCCTCGTGGTTAGTGCCTTGCTCCGTGTTCTGAGTGGAAGTTCAGAAGAGACCGAATCACCAGAATCCGAGCAAAGCATGGGCACAGTGAGATAAAAGGCTCGCTGAGAAAGAGTTCGAAAAGAGCGAGGATGAGAAAAAGAGGGAACTGTGGTAAGAGGAAGCAGATGCCAGTCCTCTTCTACCACATGGTATATGTTTGTGCGTGAGGGACACAGACTGTGTGTTGTTGCCACGTGCATGTGTCCTTTTTTGTGTCTGTGGAAGCGTGTTGAAGAATTCGGTATTCGCAAATGCTATTGATAATGTTAGCTCAGGGCGGTTCGGGCTGGACCACAAACTGCCCCACCTTCATGTCCTGTCTGTCGTCTGTCTCATAAAGCTGCATAATGCCCAAAAATATCTAAAAACACTACTTAGACCAAATTTTACATTTTGAGAGCCGTCATTTTCACATATTACGACAGAACACGAGCTCCAGTAGTTGTTGGTGACTAACCACTTTTATCTGCGTTGCCATCATCATCAACACCTCATTGACTCTGAAAGCCTGTCTGAAGTCTGCACAGTCTGACAGCTTTGTCCTTCTCTCGCCTCCTCTGTCGCAATAAACAACTCGTCTGAAGTAACTTGATCACTCTGCAACCTGCACCGACCTCGACCCTGTACGATGAGCCGTTCTGCGCGTGCTGCACGTGTGTGTGTTTGATGTTCGTAGACTGTAATATTACTGTATGCTGTGTAGTACGGACAAACTTGTCATCTGCCAGCTCACTGTCCACCCACCCCCATCCTTAGCCCCCTGCCCCTAACCTTCTGCCCTCAAACACACTAGTGCACACACACAAACACACACTGCCCATATGGAGCAGTTGGCGCCCAAAAGCGTCCAAAGCAGCCGGACCCATTCCCAGGGCAGAAGGTGAGGGTCCCCACAGCCTGCTTAGTGTGTATGTGTGTGAATGCATTTGCTGTGTGTATGTGTGTGTGTCCATCCATCGCGTCCTCGAGGGCTCAAGCCCCGGACAGACTGGCGTATCGTCCTTTCTGTCTGTCCTCGCTGTGTGTATCTTTGTGTGTGTGTATTTCCCGACAGGCTGCGTCCCATGTGAGCAACAAGGACAGCAGCAGAGGACTGTGGGTTCCTCCGAGCACAGGCCAGGGTTGCAGCCGCGTGCATATGTGTGAACTACTGCACTCATAACGTTCAACCATATTGGAGATGCATTTTGCAGACTTTTGTGTGGGTGCAGACGTGTGTTCCTACCATGTCGTGAAACCAGAATGTCCCTGCAAGGACAGAAAGCATTTGAAACTGGTCACTTTGGGAGGACTGTCTGTGGACCTGAGTAAAAACAAGTGTCCCTGTTTTTCTAAGAGCATGAATTCCTTTTTCCACAGCTACATCAGATTGACTACACAACAGGTAGTTTCTGCCAAATAATCCGACTGGTCAAATAAACCATCCTACTGTGCAATTCTTATAATGCATGGCAACCAGTAAACTGTGCGTAGCTTATCGGTTGCCATGCCAACTCATATGGTAATCAAAGAGCTAGGTAGGGATCTTTCTTGTATTTTCTTGTCAAGCTATCCCATGTGTAGTTTTTCCAAAAAAAAACCCCTGTAGCATGTTTATAAAGCCAGGGGGTGGAACATTACTTGAATTATGGTCTAATATTGTTCTGGATACTTCATACCTCATAAATTACATCAAAAGGAAGTACAGTAATAGGCAGCCTTTGGAAAAAAAACCCCTCAGCAAACAGGATGGGCATTACTTATTTGGAGCCCCACCTCTTAACACACACAAAAAACAAATCATGCAATTTATTTGGCAGGAGTGACTTTACATGCAGGCTGCTGGCCGTCCAAATGATTTGCAGCATGAATCCAAAAGGATGCAGCCGCTATTATTTTAAACCTGCAGGATGTTCTTTACCAAAATAAAGACGGAAGCCGGAGAAATGATGAGAAATAAGTGTGTGGTATGGCTGTTTTCCATCACACTTAACCCAGCATTGGATAGTGAATTCTACTCTAATTATGTTTGTGTGTGTGTTTCTGTGTGTGAGAGAGGAAAAAAAAATAAGAGTGTGTGCTGGGCTGCCCAGAGTGAGCCAAGGGTGGAAGTTGTTTTTCTGCCCCCTATGGTGAGTCTGGGGCTGTGTGTGCATGTGTGTGTGCGTGTGCACGCCTGGGGCAGCCTGGGGCCATCGGAGGGGGCCTGGGGAGCCGTGGAAGGAGGGATGAAGCGAGAGAGGGATGGAGGGATAGGAGGTCAGCAGGAGTCTCGCTGGGAAAGGTGCAGGTCTGGGCCGATGGCCAAACAGAAAGGTGGAAAGGAGAGTTAGACGGTCGGGTCGGGGGAGGGAGGTTGAAGGAAGTGAGCATGAAGGGGAGGCGGGGAGAGAAAGACAGGCTGATGGGAGGATTAAAATTTGAGCAGGTAGACGTTACACTCAAGGTGAACGCATTCATTTAACTTAGGACAATGACAGAAAGCAGTATTTTAGAGAATTAAATATGTTTATATTGAGCTGTTGGTATTTGGAGAGCAGCCCTGTTGCCGTCAACAGGAAATGCTTTTTCTTAATCTGAATTAAAGTTAGGATGAAAGGAAATGCAAAACCTTTGATAATTCCTTTGATATGAGAATATTTAAATGTTCAGCCCCAGCACTGTTTTTGTTTGGAATACATTTTCTTGCCACATATGTCAAGTTAAGGAAGTTCATTTTATTATTCTGACAGATAATTGCATACTTAACTCTGTGTATTATTCATTTCTAATGTTAATTCTGGCTTTTCTGAACGTAACTGTAGGTAGTAGGCAGTTTTAGCACTCGTAGTAGCAGCGCTGGGAGCCGAAACCTTTTTGCTGCTACCAGCTGAGCTCCTTTGATTCAAACATCAAAGCGATAGAAAGGAGAGAAAGCACGACATACATGGATTATACTTCCATTTCAGGCGTTTAGCAGACGCTGTTATCCAGAGAGGACTAATTGAACTACTATGTTCTTGAGTGCCGGTTCCATGTCAGCCCATCGAGCCGTTCACTTCATCAGTTTGTCAGTTTACGACCTCGTGGCAAACGAAACACTGTAATATTTCAAATATGTTGACAGGTTTTGATTTCCAAACTTCACGGTTTGATGGGTCAACAACAATAACTTCTGTGGATCCCAATAATGTGCAAAGTTTCTTTTAGTCAGAGTCTCATTTTCTAAACTCTTTCAAGGCTTTGATTATTTTTCCCTCTGTGTGACAGTCATGACAATGTTACTGAGTTGAGATAGGGGGGATGTAGACGGGGGAGGCAGAAACATAAAGAGAGATTGATCAGCGTGTGTGTCTCTTCATTAGAGTGTTTCACCAAGGCTGTGTCCTCCACACGTTGCCACACTGTCTGGCCTATTAGAGAGACACGCGGGGAGTGTGTGTTGTTTGCATGCGTGTGCTTGCGTTCGTCTGTCGTTTCAGGTAGACTCAGGCGGTCCGTTTAGTTCTTTTCTGTTTTTTTCCCATTTTTTATTAAAGACCCCTGGTTTCTCTCCTCTCCTCTCCTCTCCTCTCCTCTCCTCTCCTCTCCTCTTTCTTATTTCCCCTTTAATACCGCCATCTCTTCCCTCTCCTCTGGAGTTCAGAGTCTGTCCATCTGGAACATCCCCCCTCCTCTCCCTCGGTCCCGTCCAGGCCGAGACACGGGGGTGAAGGCCAGCACCAGTAGGGGAGAGACTGTCGGAGAGACGGAGGGACGGAGGGAGCGATGTCAGCACTATAATGAGTAACAACATGAAAGCTGACGGAGGGAGGGAGCGAGGGAGGGAGGTAGTGGAAGAGAGATGAAGACAGAAGAGTAGAGGGACTGCTGGGGACAGAGGGAGGGAGGAAGGATAGGGGGAATGGATGGGAAAGGAGAGGACTGCAGAGTGAGAGATAAAGCGGGAGCGGAGCTGTTAGGGCCCTGTGGTCCTCTACTCTGCTCCTCTCGTTCGCTTCCATTCGCCAGAGAAGAACAGAGAGGAGGAGGAGGAGGAGGAGACGGGGGTAGGAACAGCGTGTGTCGGCGTCCGCCTGCTCCTGCCTGTTTTCTCTTTTTTTCTCCAACTACTTTTTCTCCCTCTTTTTTTCTCTCCACCCCCTCCCACAACCATCCTTCCTCCTCGCCTCCTCTCGAGGATTCTCCTCTAATTTAACTTTTCATTGAAATTTTCTCCGCTCCCCCCTCCCCGTCCTCCACTTTCTCCCAGTTTGCCATTCGGCCTTGTCTTGCCAGGTCCCCTCGCGGCCGACTGACAAAGGCGCCGTTAAAAAGCCGTGTGATCCTCCATTTTAGCGCCAGCCACGCTAGTCAGAGGATTAGGGCTCTTTAATGACGCTAATCTCTCCTCCCCTTCTTTCTCAACACCCCTCCACCCCCCCTCAAAAAGTGATTTCTCCCTCTTGCTCTGACTGAATCTGTCTCCTGTTCAGTCTCCCCGTTTCTCTCTGTCTCTCGTCCTCTCACTTTCCCACCCCGCAAACTTTACTATCTATCTGACTTGTACTGGTTTGCGCATGCTGGTCCACACGTGTCCACCCCAGCACTATGAAGCACCACTTTCTGTAAGGGGTTAATGTCTCTGAGATTCAGTATTTTGGCATCTTTTGTCTCAACCACAACTGCCAATTTAGGTTTGTGCACTTCTTTGTGTCTGGTGTTTGACTGTGCGCCCTCTCTGTCTGGTTATCTTTAAGTGAATCGCGTTTGACGCGGCCAAGAGAAAGAGACAAAAGGTGAGAGCGTACGATACATGTGTTTAACACAGTATCACTAATCTTTCTCAGGCTCCACTTAAAGACTTTTGAGTGGAGCCTGTTGAGTGGGCAGCAGGGGGTGTCTGGATTGGCGTTTTATGGACACGCTGTATCTTAACAGCTGCCTTCATGTATATGGTACATTTATATATTCTGTTGATGATGTCACTGAATGAACTTGTCAGTCCTGCCATGACTGTAGGATACAAGCAAGTGTAACAGTGCTCAGCTATTCCAGTGACTAGTAGAATTTATTGTACATACTTTATCTTCACTGTCTTTGAAACTTCAGATGTGAAGTCAAACCAAGACCAGCAAACTGAGTCAGCAGCGGCTGTGGCTCAGGCCACATTTACTCCGTTTCTCATTCATCACTTGTGCGCAAACAGCAGCTGCTTCAACACAAGCGTATTAGTGCTGCAACTTTATTGTCAGATAGTCTCTTAGTTACTGTTGCAGCTCGACATTTTCGTGGCATTTCTCACAGAAGATATTTTGACACGTGACAGAAGTAAAAAGCAGCGGTTTAAATAATGAAATGAACAATGGCCGAATTCCATTTAGCTGCTTCGGTTTCAGGGTGCTGGTGTTATCCTGCTGGCTCACTGTCACAGTGTCATGGCTGTACTGGAGCACTCGAACAGAGCGGAGCCTTTGTTACTGTCATTAATCACACCTGTGCCTTTCCTGCTCCGAATGGCTGCTGAGATCTGTACCACGGGGAAGGGTTTCACCATAATGCACTCACTCCTCCCATGCACATATCCACGGAGTCTTAATTCTGCACACAAAGAAAGACCTAATAAACTGTTAGTCAGTTAGTTATTAATTCTATAAAATATACATTCATTTGGTATCAATTGCCAAAAATGACCATTAACCGCCTGTCGATCAGCGCGCCCGTGGAACACGTGGGGTCACTGCACAGATGGTATTGGTCGATTTTGAGCCCAGTGTGTTGGCATCAGCTTAATGTTTTAATGTAAAGTTTGCGTTTTTAAAAAGGACTGGGTACCGGTGAAGCTTGAAGAGATTTATTTCTGATTGCTCTGAAGAAGGACGGCTTCATGCCAGGTGGATACTTACAGTCTTATCTGTTTCAAAGTGAGATTCATTCAGTTGAAAGCGCAGAGACGACCTGACATGAATTAATCCATTCGTTGCTCTAGACCACAGAATAACATTATTCTTACATCACTTGTGTAATGACACAGTTGCTGAGTATTCTGCAGAAAACCTCAGTCATAAGAATGAAACTGAATTAATATGAAATTAGAATTTTGCTCAGAATTTGGAACTTTTTACTGTCTATTTTCACGACTTTTCCCTCCATTTAACTGCATCCTCCTCTCATCTCTACTCGTCCCTTAAACACATTTTTCATTCTTTTCTGATTTAGCTTCTTAGATGACATGTTTGTTTTTCTCCTCCCACTCTGTCAATACTGCTTCTGCTTCTCTCCCATCCCATCTCTCTCTCTCCTCAATCCCTCTCTCACTCTCTCTCTCTTTCCCCCCCTCTTGCCTTGCTTTTAGGCATCACGTTGATATCTCTATTCCTTATATTTTCTTAAGCCTTTTTTTATTTTCCTTCTTGCTTCCAGTCAAATTTATAAGTCATGCTTTTACAATTTTTTTTTTTTAACCCAGACCCCCCTGCAGAGTTCTATTTGCTCATCGCAGTGCCTACATTTTCCCGGCGATCGATTCATCACAAGAATCTGTTTTCCACCCCCTCTCTGCAAGGCGCAGTACACAGTAGACTACACACACACACACACAGATTGTGGTAGGAGCTGGTTGAGGTGTGTGCTTTGGGGGGGTTTCTAAAATTATCAGGAGAAACCTCTCTTGTGCACATGTGTCTGAGCTCATGTCGTTGGAGTGTTTGCATTGCAGAAATATCGGCCTTATGATGAGCATTGGCTCCAAATCACATCAGACTTGTTCCACTCTCTCTGTCCTGTCACTCTAGTTTCCTTATTTTCTCTCTTTGATTTGTTGCTGGCCTAGTTGATGTAGCAATCGGATAAAAGCAAAGAAAACAGCCTCCCCTCTCTCCCTTCATCTGCTCTCTCCCCTTTACATTTTTCAGGCAAATGCTAAATAGCCGTACTGTGCCGCTCCACAGAGCGCACAAAGAAGAACAGAACAATATCAAGCGTTATTCAGCCCCCTCTTTTGTCGCCTCGGATCCATTCTGAAGTGTCTATTAAAGGAGTCGTGGCCTTTTTGTCGCCTGTGTGCCAGACTACACAGGAGGGGAAAAGAGAGGGAGAGAGGGAAAGAAGAAAAGAGCAATGCATAATCTCCTATGTATGACAGATAAAGGGAGTGAATATCGCCATCTTTCCGCTCTGCTCTCCACATCTCCTAATCGCTTTTCCGACGTTTCAATCTGCCAAGGCCCTAATGAAAATATGATGAGGCGGATCTATGGTCCTCGGGGACGGATGGAGGGATGGGAGGGGAGGGGAGGTGAGGGGAGGGATGGAACGAGGGATGGCTGCAGAGGGAGGATGAAGGGAGAGAAAATACACTCTGTCCTTATTTCTGGGCTCCGTCGGGGATACATAGTTCTTGGAGCTTTCTATTTAGATGTTGCTGCTGCCGGAGTGTGTCTCTCTCTTCTTTTTCATTCTCTCTCTTTATCTCTGCCATCCTCATTTTCCTTCTGTATGTGTGTGTGTGTGTAACCAGGATAAATGTGTTTATTTTTTTGTTTATATCCTCTTTTTCTCATTTGAACTCCCACAGGCTGCCTCTCCCGCCTTCTGCCTTCCAAGAAAGATGTAACTTCTTCTTAATCATTCTAATGCTCCCTGTTTTACCCCCACTTTTTCTCTGTCTGTGCTCGCCTGTCTCCTTTTTTTTTGGTGAATCCTGCAGCTGTGTACAGAATCTGTTTGTTTTCTAGCTGCAGACGATTTTGTTTTTAATTTCCTGTGTCTGTTTCCCTCTCTGTCAGACGGTGATGACGACCCAGCAGGGCTGTCCTGGGTGCCTTCCTCCCCCTCCAGTAAAGATGTGGCATCGCCTTCGCAGATGCCCGACGGCTGCTGTGACCTTGGCATGGCCACCGGCGGCGAGGAGGAAGGAGGCGCTGGTCTGCCGTACCCCTGCCAGTTCTGTGACAAATCCTTCAGGTATGAAACTCACACGTTTGGTTTCCCAAGTCGCTGCAGGTGACATCTCGGTGCACCGACGCACAGGCTGCATCGCAGACAATAAGACTAATGTCATATTTGGCTGTTTGGTTGCATCCTCATATCCCACTCATGAATTTCAATGTGTACATGAATAAACAGTATTCTCAATATTACCATGGTAACATGGACCACTAAGGCAAACAGTGAAAGGAATGAGGTGAATACATTTCTCACTCTCCTCTCCAGGGACTATCTCAAGACCCACTTTAAGAACAGCTGTCACATACACCATAAAGTCATCATCATATTCTCTATTACTCATTGTAACTAGCTGCCCTCTCCGTTCGCCTGTCGCCTGTCTTATTGCTGAAGGGATGTATATAGAGACGGAAAAATAGTTTAAACATTTCTGCATTATTAAAAACGTCTAGACCAATATTGTACATATTGTTGACTTGTGTCCGTACAGTATCCCAAATGTTTCCGACAGTTTTCAACCCCATAGAAATCCATCATTTAATAAGGATCGCAAATACTGTTTTCATTTGGTCGCCTGTCAATTGTGTCACTATAGCATGGTGGCTGTCTGCCAGATGCCTTTTTCCAGCTTTCAGCCACATGTTGGTGACACACTTCTCCGATCTTTGATGTTTTAAACTGTATATTTTAACCAGATGAAGGATTTTAATCAGCAGACATCTGGATCTTATTGCTTAGTTATCAGAGAAACAAGCTGGCACAACAAAAGCAACTGTCCTTTGAAATGATGACTAGGGGATTGTCGTCGGCACTTTATTAAAAATAAAAATAAAAACTCACTTCTTTAACTATTTTATAAGGATGAAATGAGGTTAACGTTTTTTAACAGCCCTTTGGGAGTAACGGTGATCATCTGTCTTGATGCTCCTCAGCCGTCTGAGCTACCTGAAACGCCACGAGCAGATCCACAGCGACAAGCTGCCTTTCAAGTGTACCTTCTGCAGCCGTCTGTTCAAACACAAGAGGAGCAGAGACCGCCATGTCAAACTCCACACAGGTAGATGATCATATCGGCCCTGGCTTTCTGTTTTGCAGAATGCCGTGGCATATTAAACGCTGATCTGAAGCAGATCCACATTCATTTTATAAACCTGGAATTTTTTCTTTTTTATGTCAGCTCAGTTAAGTCTGTCAGTCACTGCTATGACTTCTACAGTGTAATGTCATTTTGTGAGGGAATGACTGTGCAGAATTCTGTAAATTGTTACAGGAGATAAGAAGTATAGTTGTCAGGAGTGTGAAGCTGCATTCTCCCGCTCTGATCACCTGAAGATCCATCTGAAGACTCACAGGTAGCTGCTGCTCATCCTCCGTCATTAAATCCCTGCTTGATGTGGACTGAAATCTCTTACGCTTGATTCCAGGGTTTCATTTGACTCTTCCAATTAAGATCTTTAAAACTGTGTTTGCTTCACACTAGACTTTCTTCAGTTTCTCTTTTATGACTGTGTCTTTTCATTCACACCTTCAGTTCCAGCAAACCATTTAAGTGCAGCGTGTGCAAGCGAGGCTTCTCCTCCACCTCATCACTGCAGAGCCACATGCAGGTAAACCGTTGTTATGGTTTCACTTTGATGGACAAAACCCAGCGTATTGTCAGCATATACTTTAGATAACAACACGTTCTGTCTTGGCTGCTTTCTGACTCTGGCAGGCTCACCGCAAGAACCGAGAGCACCTTGCACTGAGGAGTGAGAGGGATGGGGGAAAGAAAGGAGCAGGAGGGGATGGTGACCTGGAGCAGGACCTGTATATGTGTGATTACTGCGAGGAGACGTTCAGCCAGACGGACGAACTAGAGAAACACGTCCTGACTAGACACCCCCAGCTGTCTGACCGTGCCGACTTGCAGTGCATCCACTGTCCTGAGATCTTTCTAGATGAGGCTTCTCTCCTCACGCATATTGAAACACAGCATGCCAACCGCAAACACAAGTACTACAGACCTCTGCTTTTTAAAGTTTTCGAACCACTGGTTTTAATCAATGTGGGCCACTGGAATGGAACTTGTCTTTTACTGGTCCATGTCTGTTCCCACAGATGTCCTGTCTGCTCAGAACAGTTCCCATCTGTAGAGGATGTCTACTGCCACCTAGATAGCCATCGCCAGCCCGACTCCTCTAATCACAGCGCTGCAAGTCCTGACCCCGCACTGGGAAGTGTGGCCTCAATGAGCTCGGCCACTCCAGACTCCAGTGCAAGCCTGGAGAGAGGCTCCACGCCGGACTCTACCCTGAAGCCCAGCCAGGGAATCGAGAGAGGCCGCAGGAGAGGCACCGACACTGTGGAAGAGATTGGAATTAGCCTGGGTCATCAAGGTGGAGGTATGGTACAACTCTGACAGGTCGGATATCAGATATTGATTTGACACTTATTTTAAACTGTTTGTCCTTTTGTCTGTGCAGGTGGAGGAGGGAACTGGGGTAAAGTGACGTACTCTTGCCCGTACTGCTCGAAGAGAGACTTCCACAGCCTGGCGGTGTTGGAGATCCACTTGAAGACCATCCATGCAGATAAGCCACAGCAAAGCCACACATGTCACCTCTGCCTGGACACGCTGCCAACGCTGTACAACCTCAACGAACACGTGCGCAAAGCTCACCGTGGCAGTGGCGGGACCCTCGGCACCGCAGCGGCAGCAGCAGCTTTTCCCCTGCTGCAGTTCACGAACGTTACAGCGTTCCACTGCAACTACTGCCCAGACATGTTCGGAGACATCAACTCTCTGCAAGAGCACATCAGAGTGTCGCACTGCCTGCCCGGTGGCATCGTGGCAGGATCCACCACATTAGGTGTGTTGCTGAAGAAAGCTACTCTTGCTCTGTCAAAGTGTGAGGGTTGATGGATAAATTGTGAAGAGCGTTTGTGTTATTTCCTGGCTGAGAATAGCTGTTATAATATGATACAGTTGTCCTTTGATTGGTAATTGGTTAAGTGTCTATTTAGCAGATAATATCCTAGTCTATACAGTATCCTACAGTATCATTTGTGATGTAATGGACTCTAACGATGTAATTTGATTTCTCCACCCTAGAAGGGAACCATGCCTTCTTCTGCAACCAGTGCTCCATGGGATTCTTGACAGAGTCGTCACTGACAGAACACATTCAGCAGACGCACTGCGCCTCCGCCGTGGGGAGTGGAGCTGCGTCTGGAGGGTCGGTGGCCAAACTGGAGTCTCCCGTTCTGCAGGCTGCGTCGCAGTCCTTCATGGAGGTGAGAATCAAGGATTAGTCAAGAACAACCTGTTAATCAGAGCTGATAAGACTTGGACGTCGAAGCTGATGATTAGCAGATCCTTATTTAATTACGTGCTTTCCTGTACTTTGTCATTAGCCCAGCGAAGCGTTAAATTAAGCATATTGCTCATGTAAATTGAGATTTAAGATCCTTGATAATTTCACTATATTAACATCAACCCGCAAACATTCAGATTCCAGATTCATATACAATATTCAAGGGCTGTAAAAGATACAAGACTCTGTAATGTTTCTGCTTTCTTAATAATTGACGGGTTAAGCAGCGGTTTATTATGTATGAACCTGTAAAGGTACGATGATAACTTTATTATTGTAATGACTGACGCTTGTATCCGTCTCTCTGTCTTTCTCTTCCTCTTCTGTCTTTCCCATCATCTCTTTTGCTATCCAAGAACGAAATAATAGGATGTATAAAGTATTTGTTGATGTATAATAATCTTAAAAAGTAAAGAGTTATTGTCCATGTGCAGGTTTACTCCTGCCCTTACTGCACCAATTCTCCTATCTTCGGCTCACTCCTCAAGCTCACCAAGCACATAAAGGAGAACCACAAGAACATCCCATTGGCTAACAACAAACGCCAGGCTAAGGTTGCCGACCTAAGCCCCGCCTCCTCTGATGTAGAGATCTCCTCCCCGAAACGCCACAGACTGGGAGGGGACTCCACCCCCTCCATGGGGAGCAACGGGGACTACCCATGCAACCAGTGTGACCTGCGATTTGCCAGCTTTGAGGGTTTCCAGACCCACCTCAAGTCACACCTGGAGATGCTGCTGAGGCGTCAGTCCTGCCCCCAGTGCAACAAGGAGGACTTTGAATCCCAGGAAGCATTGCTTCAACACCTGACAGTGCACTACACCACCACGTCGACACAGTATGTGTGTGAAAGCTGCGATAAGCAGTTCTCCTCAGTGGATGACCTGCAGAAACACCTGCTGGACATGCACACATTTGTCCTGTACCACTGCACGCTCTGCCAGGAGGTCTTTGACTCCAAAGTCTCCATACAGGTGAATGTGAACACCTCTTTCACCTGGGTTTGGGTTTTTTCCTTTTAGCATTGTTTACAATATTGTTTACAAAGAAGCAGCACATGAGCATGAATATGTGTCTGTTATATGGTGTGTGTAATGAATACATTTGTGAAGCAACCCTGGAAATTAACCGTCTTGGATTGCTTCCTGCCTTCTGCCATTCAGGTGCATTTGGCAGTGAAGCATAGCAATGAGAAGAAGCTGTTTCGCTGCACAGCGTGTGCCTGGGACTTCAGGAAGGAGACGGATCTTCAGCTCCATGTTAAGCATAACCACCTGGGCCAGAGGTCAGGCCTCCCAGGGGGACTCGGAGCAGGTACAGCATGTAAAAATTACATTAAAAAAGAAGAGCGGGCTATCTTACAAAAATGCACAATTACTATAGTGTTAATGGTAAAATAGAAAGAAACAAAGAAAAACAACTCAAATGAAAAAAGTTAGAGACCGGAAACTGAAGATCTGGAGTTGGTGTTTGCTTGACAGTTGTCTGTAGGATGGATTGACCTTGAATCTACATATTTAAACCTGACTTCTCTGTCACAGGACTCAAGCCCCGGAAGTGCATCTTCTGCGGTGAGACGTTTGGAACAGAGGTGGAGCTTCAGTGCCACATCACCACACACAGCAAGAAGTTCACGTGTCGCTTCTGCGGCAAAGCTTTTCACGCCATCTCACTGCTGGAGAGACACCTGAGGGAGAAGCACTGCGTTTTCGACGGTGGCAACATCACCGGCAATGGCGGTGGCACAGGGAGCAGTGGGAGTCAAAATGGGACGCCCAATGGGTTGGCGCAGTCCTCCAAGCGAGGAGGAGGAAGTGGTGGCAGCGGGGGCGCAGGGGGCGCCGAAAGAGCAACGGTTGCGGCTGCTGAACAGGCCGACCTGCAGAACATGTTGCTGAAGAGCGGGGGAGGAGCCGGCCAGGGGGGAGATGCAGCCAACAGCCACGAGGCCAGCGGGGGTGAGGAGGAGCTGGACAACTCTGAGCCCATGTATGCCTGTGATATCTGCGGAGCAGCATACACCATGGAGTCACTGCTGCAGAACCACCGGCTGCGTGACCACAACATCCGCCCGGGAGAGGATGATGCTGGTAACATTTGTTTTCAATGATCAAGTGATTGTTTAGAAAGGTTCATTTAATCCGTGTTTCAGTTACAGTTAACGTTATATTAGATCTAATATTTATTTTGATGTTTGAAGTTGATAAATAATAATCACATTTTGAACAAGAACCAGTTTTAGTGATAATGTATCGGACAATGATATCACATAATTTCATATACCAGGTTCTCGAAAGAAGAAAGCAGACTTCATCAAGGGGAACCACAAGTGCAACGTGTGCTCGAGAACATTCTTCTCAGAGAACGGGCTCCGCGAGCACGCTCAGACGCACCGCGGCCCCGCTAAACACTACATGTGTCCGATATGTGGCGAGCGTTTCCCCTCCCTGCTCACTCTCACTGAACACAAGGTACTGTTCCAATCCCCTGCTGCCTGTATTTACTGTATGCACTCATTGTTATGTACATGTATTTAGAGGTTTATACACAGTATGTAGGGGACGAATACAACCAGCGGATGTTCTCACAGGTATAATGACACAGCTGCATGTTTTTGCTTTTCTCTTGTGTTACTCTTTTGTTCCGTTTGTGCTTATATGTTTCTGTAAAAGGCTATCGAGGGTAACGATTGTGTTTTTGGCTGCAGTCTTGCCATTTCATGAAATAGTTTTTTAGACCTTAATACATTTTTTTTACAATAGACTCCAGTGGATTTTCATCTACCGACGTGATAATGATTCATTTTTCTTTTTTTTTTTGATTCTGCATATGATTCTCTGCTTTGATAAAAGACAGGTATAATTACCCACTACTTTGTGTGTCATTATGTCCACACTTTCTGCGTATTTTCTCTCTGCAGGTGACCCACAGTAAGAGCCTGGACACAGGAACCTGTCGAATCTGTAAGATGCCCCTGCAGAGCGAGGAGGAGTTTATAGAGCACTGCCAGATGCACCCTGACCTCCGCAACTCCCTCACCGGTTTCCGCTGCGTCGTCTGCATGCAGACCGTCACCTCCACGCTGGAGCTGAAGATCCACGGCACCTTCCACATGCAGAAGCTCTCAACTGGTTCTGGACTTGGAGGAGCTGTAGCAGGAGGTGGGAATGGAGTTGGAGGGGGAGGAGGGAACGGCTCAGCCTCTTCATCCCCCAACGGGCAGCTGCAGCAGAGTAAGCTGTATAAATGCGCCTTCTGCCTAAAGGAGTTCAAGAACAAAGGGGAGCTGGTGAAGCTGGATGTCAACGGCCTGCCTTATGGCCTCTGTGCTGGCTGCATGAGCAGGTAGGTAGCTAACTCATAGACACTATTTCTAATGTTCCTGAAGTGCATGTGAGAAAAGGGATCTCAACTCTAAACATACAGGTCTAGGACGCACACGCTGACATGCGAGCAGTTTTTTATTTTTATTTTTATTTAGCAACAGTTCTGAGTTCTGAAATCAGCTAAAACGAATCAAATGCTCAATCGAATCAGGGGCACGAATGGCCAGAGCCCCAGCCAGGGAGGAGCTGCCACGCCCGGGGACACGCAGGGAGAGAAGGCCGTGGCCGGGCTGAGGTGTCCAGAGTGTGGGGTGAAGTTTGAAAGCCTGGAGGACTTGGAGAGTCACGTCCAGACAGATCACCCAGAGGTCAGCCCTGAAACGAGTGCAGCAGGAAAGAAGGCTGAGGCTTCACCTGCGCCTAAGGTGAGACAGAGTAGACATTCGGCTGCAGAGATAAATACTTTTATTGAAGCCGCTCTGGTTTCTCCTCAGAACCCCTCAATCTAAATCTTTGGCATTGCTTTTCACATAGGTGAGAAGGAAGTGAATGAAGGGAAGGAAATGAATAGACGTAAAATATAAGAATATTATAATACAGTCGGTTTGCATCCTAATTGTTAATATGTCTTTTGTGCTTCAACAAAGCCATCAACAGACTGAACAGAGCTGATAGTGCAGAGAGGTGCAGGAAACATGCATACCTATACAATCAAATTACGGCCTGGATTATTATTGTTAATAAGAATCGTTGAACAGATGAAGACATTTTCAGAAGTGCAGGAAACTCAAAATCCTGCTGAACTGTATGTTTGCATGAGTCATGTGTGCGTGAAGTGTCGGTGCGTGCCGCTGCTTTTGTGTCTGTAGCCTCCATACGTGTGCTTGTGTGTATGTCGGTGTGTGTCAGCCGAGCCCCACTGGGTCCTGCGGCTGGGGCGTGCTGAGGCATTGTGGGAGCTGTTCGCTCTACTTGATATTGACAGTCAGGCTCCCCGGGACTTGCCGCGTGTCTGTGTGTGTGAGAGTGTGTACTTGCAAGTGAGTGTGTCTGCATACGTGTGTGTGTTACAGGCAGTTCCCTGGGACCCTCTGTCTTACCTGCACCTTTGTTTCTGCTTAGTCTAACAGCACAAAGCAGACAAAGTAGGATTTCTGTGTGTGTGTGTGTGTGTGTACTCAGTCTTGCAAGCTGAAGCAGCCGAGAGATAGTGGAAGAGGGGCCTTTGTGTATTTTGTATGTGTTTGTGCATGAGTGATCGCTGTGTGCCATGAATGGATAAGCAGAGCCTCTGCTTCTCTCTCTCTTTGTTTCTGTGTCTCTCACCCTTGTTTCTCCGGCTCTTTCCGTGTCTCTGTCTCTCTCTCCTGTCCTCTTTTCTTCCACACTCGTTCCTTATGTTTCTGTTTCATTGCTTCTTCCCTCAATCTTTTTCCTCTTCATTCGCTCCCTTATTGGTTTTTGTCTCTCCCTCTTCCTTACTTTGCAGTCTTTCTCATTTGTGTGTGTGTGTGTGTGTGTATCTGTGTGTGTGTGCATACCTCTTCTTCCTTTCATGAAGTCTCCAAAGACTTGGACTTGCAGTCTTGCTTGATTAGTGTGAGATTTGGTGGGGTTCACATATCCTGCAAGTTGAGGATTGAGAGTGAAGGGGGCATATGTGTAAACACGGTTCTACATTTTTTCTTACGGTGACTTTCTCAATTTTGTAAAAAACTGTTTAATATCCCTATTTGTGTGTGTGCGTGTGTAACTTAAACTATTGTTTAGGATAATGTTTTGGTGTCTTTGTGTCTTTCATCTTACAGAAAAAGACCTACCAGTGTATTAAATGCCAAATGACGTTTGAAACAGAAAGGGAGATCCAGATTCATGTTGCCAATCACATGATCGGTGAGTGAGCCGCAGCTCTGCCACTCTTGTTTGTGTTACACTGTGCGCGAGTGCCTGTGTGATTGTATCGAGAGCGCGTTTCGGTGACTGGGAATGTCAGCTCTCCTCGTTTTGTCCCTTATCTCACAACTGTTGTAACTGTGTTCCTCCCACACACATTTAGTACAAACACCAGCAGACACAGCAACTAGCCGGAGTAGCACACTCACACACACACACACACACACACACACACAGACACACACACTCACAGAGGTGTAAGAGACAGGTGAAATGAAGACCTCTTTTTAACTGTTGGGCTGTCTGTTGTACAGTTTACCATCTCTTTGCAGCTTTGATGGTTGGAAAATGTCAAACACTGCTGCAGGTGTAGCGAGCGAGAGCGAGAGTCAAAGTTACACCGAATATGACATGTAGGAAAACGCATGTACTGGTAGCAGTGTAGTATTGTGGTCATTGCATTTGTATTGAGTTAAAAGAGTAAGGCTGTAGGAACATGAATTAAACTTTAATTCATAACAGGAACACAGATATATGATTTGCTCAGCAGGCACTAAAATGATGTACAGGTTTTATTTTGCTTTATTATTTTTATGTATTTATTATGTTGCAAAACGTACCATAGCCAGCAATTTCAGTTTCCAGCAGTTGATCCAGAACAGTAGAAACATTTAGACCTCCTGTCTGTTGGACTCCTGGAACAATGGACTGTATCCCTATGTGTTTGATGAAGACACCGCATCACGAAGTCACTTTTATCTGTCTGGGCACACACACCTCTGCATGAAATAAAAACAGCAACTGATAGCCAGAGCCACTGTATTAAGATAAGCTTCCTCCCATGCTCCCATTATTGCCTGTTAACTGCTGAGAAAAGGTTAAATTATGTTTTTTGTGAGTGCACCTATTCTAAGTAGTGTGTGTGTGTGTGTGTGTGTGTGTGTGTGTGTGTGTGTGTGTGTTTCACCAAAGACTTGTGTTTAACTAAAAGCTACCTCTGTAGTTTGGGGTCGATGTTCTTTTATGAGCTTCCCCTGCGACAGTTTTTTTTCCACTTGCTGCTAATTTGCTGCCTTAGCATCTCTGTCGTCATGGAGATTAACGAGGTGGACCTGTGAGTTGTTCTGGGGAACAAATGCTCTGCACCCCCTACCCTCAGCCCCTCGCCAGACCTGACAGGCAATCCCAGAGTCATTGATGTACTCTGAGGTGTGTGTGTGCGCACGTGTGTGTGTGTGCGAGAACGCTGACATCGCTCTGACTCGTCTAGTAATGTCTGGAGAGTTGAAACACAAGTACAGCTGGAGTAACTTTTACTCCATTCCCATGTGGACCCCACACACACACACACACACAGAGTCATGCACTTGCTGTCTCTCACACACAATCAAAGATGCACAAACACGGGGACAAACTCTCCCACACATACACACATGAAAGAACACACACTAAGTATAGTTTCCACCATCTTTTACCAACTGTTTCTTTCTGTCCATCTCCTTTGCTCCTCTCTGCATCCCTGAAACAAATCCCTTTCATTCCTTCTGCTTCAGTCCTCCTCTTCTCCTCATGTTGCTCCGACCGTCTCCTCTCCCTGCTTCTAACAGTCTTTGATCTTTTCTTCCACCTCACCTCTGTTCCTCCAATATGAAGACCGTGTTGTCCGTTTTGCTGCTCCTCCCCATTTGTTCTCCTCCTTTTCCGTCTTTTCAGATGATAACTCGTCCTTCTCCGCTTCTCTTACTCTCTCTGTCTTCTCTTTATGTTGACCCCCACCCCCCTGCTCTTCCCAACACACATACACGTGCATTCATCCCCACACATTGGTGACTGTTTTGGGTTAATTAATGAAAACCTATTCCCAATTAATAATGAAATTGAGGCAGATTATTTTTAAGTGCCTGCCCAGTCCTTATGAACAGTGCCCACCTCCACCCCACGATGAGGGGAGCAAATACTAAAGTAAAAAATCTTTTTTTGCTATGAAAGCATTTTACAAAATCAAAAATTACATTTTCATTTCATTTCTGTGTCACTTTCTTTTTCACTTTCTCAAATCTCAATTGCCCAGTGATGAACAAAAGGTTTAATTGCACCCAGAGCAGTATTCACCTACCTTCATTGTGGGCTCATGTTATCAGCCTCCCAAATAAGGACACGTGAATTACAGCGTACCGTAACTTCAAAAACTGATGAAGTCAAATGCAAGATGTAAACCACAATTATTGTCAACTTGTGCACAACGCAAGGTCCTAACAGAGCTGTTCTGTCACATTGCCTCTCTTAGTTCCTGTCCAGTTCTTCTGCTTGAATCTCAGCTCACTTCAACTCAGCCACAGTTTTCACTATTCTCATATTTTAATTGTGCCGCAAATTAACAAAATTATTCCTCCCCCGAATGGAAAAACCTGTTATCTTCCCATCCCCAGTCAGTTAAAATCCTGAAGCCTTAATTACACTGTGTTAAGGTTTTATTATGGCTGTGGTGTGTATGTCATTGTGACTTATAATTCTGTGTAGGCTCTACCCGTTTGACTGTCAAATCAAAATAGATTTTAGTGTCAAGCGCTCATTATCTAAAAAAACCTCAAAGCATACATTGTTTGTATGACATGCTTTGGCACCAAAGCATGTTTCCTCTTATGTAATCCACATCATATCGTGAGCATGTGACGATACATGTCTCTGAAAGGTGTCTCTGTTCTTCCCTTCCTCATCCCAGTCTTTCTATCATGGGCAGCGTGTCCCTGCCTGTTTACCAGTCTCAGCTCTCACATTCAGTAACTCTGCCACTGGTAGGAGTGCTTGTGTCACTTTTGATATTCTCACATGGATCAGTGAAACACCCTAAGGCATTAGACTACCTCTCAGCCAGTCTGCCTGCCTGTGTGTCACTGCAAAACGTGCACGAAGAAGAGAATCTAAAATAACATTAAACGTTAAGAGCTCTGCCTCCCATCCAGTCAATGAGCATGACACGTTTCCTGCTGCCGCGGAAACCTGTTGCCATTATGTCGACAGCTCTGACCGGCTGAGGCTGCAGAGAGGAGGGAGCTTCCCATCCGCTTATCGAGTCCAGTAATGTGATTGTCACATTGCTCCGTGGGTAATACATGGTGCACCCCACGGTCCTGTTAATTACGCTGTCAGAAAGAGAAAGAGAGACAACATTCAAGCACATAGAGGAAGAGAGGGTCAGAGTGAGAAGTCGCTGCGGAGGAATCATCACAAGTATGGCTGCCCCACTTGTGGTTGGGCACAAGCCAACAACAGCATATTCACGACTTACTGCTTATCATTTACTTCAAAAGCAGTAAATTTGTCCCTTACTTGCAACACTTACCTTTCATTTTAGCCTTTTATACTTTTCTATCTTACACCCAAATTCATGCCTGTGCATTCAGTATATGATACGCCTTATAGAAAAGACATAGAGAAATACCAAATGGGTGAAAGGGACTCTGGGCAACTCTGACAATAGGCAACAAACGCATGCTGACGTGTTTAAGACCAAACCTTTAAAGACGAGACTCTAAACGTGCTCCTGGATCTCTTCTGCAGTTTCTGCTTCACTGTGAGGGTACAGTGGTACCCTGTGTGTGTTCCCTCTAGCCTTGGCTCTAACACAGCACATGAGTTAATTAAAACACCATGTGGTCAATGTCCTGCTATAGAGGCAGAGACAGGGGAGAGAGGAGGAGGCTGAGAGGAGAGAGGCATGATTGGAGGGAGAGAGAATTGACGCAGAAAGACTGAAGTGGCGCAGGAAGCAGTCGAACAGTTCCGCTTCTTCCCCTCCTTCCTTGGTCACCATTTTGGCAGGTGTAACATACACTGACCTCAGATCTGAATCTAAATCTTTACAAGGTCTTGGCATGTAATGTCAGGCAGCACCTGTCTGTAGGCAATTAACATTAACACAAGATGTTTTGGTACGCACACACATGCACATACACACACACACACACACACACACACACACACACACACACACACACACATCCTCTGTCCATCTCCATCTCTCACACACCAGGAAGATAAAGAGAGGCAGAAACTAAGTTATCCATTTCTGCCTCAGGTGCCAGCTTGTCACTTGAGAATGGTTTGGATGTTTTAAATGTTTAAAAGCTTAACCCAAGAAGCTAAGAGTGCAGTACATGTCCTTTAGATTACATTACCCAGCATTACTGATAATTAATTAACTGTATTTAATAGAATAGAGTAGTACAGATAGTTATACATATTTTGTTAGTTTGTTTTTACCACTATCACTTTAGAGTATTTGTGCTCTGTGTGTGTATGTAAGAGAATGACTCCAGACCAGGTTTTTGTATCATGTGGGTGGGAGCATATCCCACCTGTGTGTGTGTGTGTGTGTCTGTGTGTATGTGTGTGTATGTGAGATCACAGAGCTGTGTGCGTTTGGTTTTCCTAGCCCCCAACACTGCTGAGCAGGTGGGAAGGGGAGGGAGGGCTTGAAGAAGTGGAGATGAGAAGAGAATGTAGAAAGTATTTATTTGTGTTTTTGGCTGGGCACACTGGGGGGGGAGACTTCACGGGAGGAGAAGATGCGAGGGGGGTTAGCGGAGAGATGAGAGACGACAGAAAAAAGAGAAAGAGGCAGAGCCGAGGGTGGTGGAGGGCGGCGCTGAGAAAGAGGGATGACAGTAAACTTCGGGGTTTTTATCTCTGCGTGTAGAGCTGCCCAGTCAGATCAGCTAAATTTGACAGAAAACCAGCAGCACGCTCATGTCTGTGTATCTGCAGCCACAGTAAATGTGTCATCATTCTTTCCGGGTGAAGTTTACATCACATGTCCGATCCCAATTTCTATATCTTTTTTCGCTTTTAGACGGCGTCGTGCTGCTCTATTTCATCATCTGTAAGAACTAGCGAGATCATGAAGGAATGCAATAGTTTCCTATTTTCTAATGTGTGGTTTAGTTGTTTTTTTTTCCTGACTCGATTTGTTTTGTCTTGGTATTTTTCCTCTCCGCTCTACTCGTTGTATGTACATGTGTGTTTGTTTGCGTGTGCATGTGTGCGTGTCTCCTTGGACCGCATCGCAGCGAGTCTTGGCAGGCTTTATTGTTTTCTGCTGTGCAGCTGCACATCATGAAGAACTTCCCTCCCTGTGTGATAGTGTGAGGTGAAGACACGATTCTGTGTGCGCCTAAACATGTGAGTGTAGGAGTGTGTGTGTGTGTGTGTGTGTGTGTGTACACGCACTAGTACAGTACGTCTTACAGGAGTGTTGAATGTAGATGGGGTTAAACGTAACAGCAAAGAATAAAGCAGGTGATCTGCAGTGAGCCCCAGATAATCATTTCATGTAGTAATCTGTTTCAAATGCCCGACTGACTAATGTGAGAATGCTCTCCCTTTGCAACGGTACCTTCCCCCTCACCCTCCGCCCTACCACACGTACACACTCACACACTCACACACATCCCTAAATAAGGTCCGTGACAGCATGTTCTGAGTGGTGCATGCAGCCACTAATGCTTTACTAATCACCTCAGTCTAGATTTCACAGCACGAGGCCTCGCTCCTCCAACACATGTAGACGCACACTCTCTCATTCTCACTTTCTCTCTCTTTCTCTTTCATGCACACAAACATACTTGTTACGAGTGTGTGCGTGTGTGTGTGCACAGCATGTTATCCCCCCCTTTCTATTGGTCCTAATCAGGGGCCAGTCTCCAATTAAGCATACTGACTGTAACCATTAATATGACATGCCAATTACACTATACACACCCTCTCACCAGCCCACCCTCTCTCTCTCCTTTTGCTTCTTTGACCTCTGACCTCTCTGACCCCCTTCATGTCCATTCTGTCTACCACTGTCACTGTAGCAGCAGCATTAAGAAGTCAGCTTAAGTCTTAACAGTATCTCCATGTCAAGGTGTCACTGCACTTATTCTGTAGCTGCTGAGTTTAAGTAGTACTCTGTACTTTTTCATACTGAAGGCCACACCAGCACTGCAATTACAAACAATAGTGTCACTCACTCTGTAAGGGAAAAAGGCTAGTCTTTAAACCTGCTTCATGTTGTGTTCGCTATTAAGGTATAAATCAGCTTTTTACCTCCCCACACACACACCACGTTCACACTTCGTATTACTAACCGTGCCCATTCTCTCCTCCGCTTTCCCCCATCCCCACCTGCCTATTGGATGGCCTGTAGAAGAGCCCACCTGTCGGCAAGGTTTGTCCCCTTTCTGTCTCCTTAGCTCGCACTATGAGCAAGGCAGCATTATGCTGTCTCACTGCCTGCCCATCAGCATTTCATTCCCTTGCTTTTGATATATACAGTATAGATTGATATTTAGTGTGTATTGGCTTTCATTCTTTATTAGTTAACATATGGTGTTGGTAAATCACATATTGTTAGCAACTATGTGCAAAAGCCACATTGCATGATGTGGATAAACCTGAAAGCAGAAAATAGCTTAACTCAGGCTAAAGACTGTTTACTTATTTTCCGAGTAGCAGAGATCGATGTGCATAATAAAAACAGTATCAACTGGAATCCAGACACTCTTCAGGGATGATTCAGAATCTGACACGTTTAGCCCAATCCTTGCACAATTACCCCTCACCTCAACTCCTCATTCACCCCAGTCCCTGCTGCTAGTTGCATGCTTCATTGTCCTTCCAGCCTCATACACATACTCACATACACGTACGCACACACACACACACACACACACACACACACACACACACACACACACACACGTGCACACCCAGATGCCTTGGAGGTATTGAGTGGCCACTCACCTGGATCTAAGTGCTCCCTGTGGAGTGTGGTGGCTAATGATGTGTCCTCAGCATGAGCTTTACTTACTTATTTACATCAATGCACTCTAATAGTGTTAGGTAGCCCTCCCTATTCACATTCTTCACAGATTTGATGTTCAGTTGCTCGGGGACGCACTTTTAAGTTGTGCTCTCGTTGGCTTGACACATGTCAACTGGCCAGGGTGGGCATCAGTTTAGTCTGAATATTCCCTTCTCAAAAGGCTTTTGAGTGGGGAACAGATATATTCAGATATCTGAATGTCACTTTTTAGTTTCAGCTCTGCAGATCAAAAACTGTTTATGAACCTTTCTATGTGGACTAAGTCATTAAATAAGCTCAGCTCACTTTTATTTTGTTTCTTGAAGGTTGCACTTATCTACCAGTTCAGAACAGTCAACCTGCATTCAGCCTGTTTGTTAGCCTGCAGTCAAATCTGTGATGCGCTTGACTAGTAATGTCGGTCTGCTGTCTAAGCAGCCGTCCCAAGGGCTGCGGCTGAGCCGCTGTGTGTCTGTGCGCACATCTTTCTGTGCTTCCTACTGTCCCCCCCCACCCTTCCTTTTTTCCCTCCTCTTTTTTCTTTTACACATGCACGCACACACACGCACACACACGCACACCTATCTGTATGTATGTGTATGTGGCAGTACGCAGGGTCTGGTGTGGTTACTTTGTGTCACTGAAGACTTAATGAGGCGAATAAGAAGCTTTTAGAGTCAATGGAGGTGGATAATGTGGTTGAGGGTTCACTCGTGTGTGTGTGTGTGTGTGTGTGTGTGTGTGTGTGTGGTGTGTGTGGGAGTCTTTGCCACCGGCTACCAACATTGCTGTTCTCTTCTGCCCTGCTGCACCTGAACTAATAAGCTACAGACTGCTCTGCCTTCTGTATTGTTGGTGTGCCTGTGTTTACACTAATGCTCTGGACTGAAGAAAGCGCTTCAGCTACTGCAGTTATCTTTCCTGGGGGTCAGCGGTCACAGCGGAAACTGATGTCACAGTGCAGCATTTCACAGAGAGCGGACAAGAGAATTTCGGTGTTCTCCTGAACCAAAAGTGTGTCGAACTAAGTGGACAGCTTGTCAAACTGAAATGCTGCTAATCCTGTCCCAGGCACAAGTGTCCTGTCTGAGAGAGTTTTTAGCGCCACAGGCGGTGGCATGTCTTCTCAGAGGAGTGGGCTTAATGCTCCACATCACATTGATCAGTTGGTGTTTCTTGAGGAAAATCTGAAGCAGTAAAAGCTGTTTACACACCCTTCACTCACCCAGCACCTCACTGAAAACACTTAGAACTAACACTCACATCACTCAGGTGCTGCCGCTACTACTAATGCCACTGAGTCTTCAATGTTACCATTAAAATTAAAAGCCTGGAAGACTGAAAAGGAGTTGTGTGATGTATTTTAATTTTCATGGAGCACTACTTGCACTGTTTCCACAACTATTGCTTTGATTTAGCCTGAAATTGAACAGATAGCCCATTGTTTAGTGTATGGCTGGTTTTTGGAATAATACTTACAACACATATACAGTAATTCTGTAAATTTAATATATACATTTAAAAATTACTTTGAGTAGCCAAGAGCTTCATTAAGAAAACCTATTTCAGCCACTACTGAGCAATTCGTTCTTACTTACCTGTTTTTATATAGCACAGTCAAACAACCATACCTTAAATACTGTTAATGCAAATGTTCCATTCACTCTCATTCATTTCTTTTCTTTGGCGTCACCCAGTTGTTGAGGTTAAACTCAGAAAGCGTCGGTTAGCTCTATGTCATAGTTAACGACTAGAAAAGCATTTTAAATAACTGATTCCTGAACAGTTTGACAGTGCGAAGTGCCGCTCAGGATGTTGGTCTGCACTGTGATGGTATGAACATAGGAACAGATGAGAGCACATCCCCCCCTCCTGTCTTCCATCCCTCCCTCCATCCATCCTTCCCTACATCCCTTCCTCCCTCCCTCCCTCGCCACCTGGAGCCAGCGAGCCGTGACACCAGAGGGAGGGAGGGAGTGATGATGAAGGGACAAGGGACTGCAGAGAGAAAGAGAGAGAGGACCACAGAGGGCTAGATGAAGGAGAGAAGAAGGAAGGGGAGGATAAAAGATGAGATGGAGCATATGTGGCCATGTATAAATAAAAGAAGATACTATACCAAAACTATTTTAATAATAGATTTACTTTAATAGCATACAAGCAAGCAAAGTATATGTATGGTGCATCGTATAGAAAGTATGTATAGAGCAGATCTTCTCTAATATATTAAATCTAGAAATATTCTATCCCACGTTTCCTTTTTAAGAAGTGCTTTGTGGCATGATGTCTACATACAAATGAACCGTGATACACATCATGTGATATAATGTAAACAGTCAAACAGTCAAGCTGTCCATAGCACCACATGGCAGCTTCTTCCAAGTATTGTGCTCCACTGTTGGTGCTGCAGTGGAACAAATGAAAACAAGAAGAAGATTGTGTTGGAGACTGTTGTCATTATCACATATTTAACCTTTATTCTTTCCAGGAAATCTGAATATATGTTGTTTACATACGGTCACCACCTGAGCCTGTCCAGCAGAACCTTAGTCTTCTGCTTCTCCACACTTTTTCGCCACAAACCTGATGGTCTATCACCCAGGCTCCTGGCAGCCTTCAATTCGATTTAGTGGTGAGTGTTTTATTGCTGGCATTAAACTTAGGTACAGCATGTCAACGCAAAATGGAAAGCAAGTGGAAATCACAGTGAAAATACTACGATATGCATTTCTGACCTCAGAGCAGGGTGAAAGATGTTGCCTGTAATCTGTGTGTTATGGGGTTATGATTTATCAGAATGACATCCTCATAAAATTATCATTTGGTAGCAGCAGAGTCCATTTACTCACCCTGTAATGTTCATTCTTTAACATTTTCACTCCTCCTCTGTCATCCTCTTTCATATTTTTCTCTCACCTCCTCTGACACTGGTAAAACAGAGTGTTTGCTATCTGTTAGTCCCCATCACCCACTATTGTCTGCTTTATCGACTGTGCATGAATACATAGACAGTGACTGTCAGTGTCTTTTCTGTTTGTGTGTGTGTGTGTGTTTGCGTGTGTGTGTGTTTTGAAGGCTAGGAGCACGGAGGTCCCCTGGAGAGCTCATTTTGTCGTCTTCTCGCTTGATTTACCTTCTTCTTCTTCTGCTGTTTATTACCAGTCATTACAAGCTGTTTGGAAACCTAATAGGACACACTGACAAATAGACTGGGAGAGACCCAAGCAGGATAGGCATCATCGGGACACAAAATAACTGTGTGTGTGTGTGTGCGCGCGTGAGAGAGAGAGAGAGAGAGAGAGAGAGAGAGAGAGACATAAAGAGAGATTATTTGTCACGTTTCATGTTTGCCTGTGAGAATATTTGTCCATGCAACATCAGCTCTCTTAACTCATGTATAGAAATTGTCTACTTTGTCTGAGTGATATCTTTGTTAGCCCCTCTCTGTGTAGGTAGGAGTGTGAGGTGTGTGTGTGTTTAGAGGGTGATAGAGGACTATATACCATACTGTACCTGCGACCCCCCCCCCCCATTTTCACTCCTCTTCCCTCTCTCCCTCTTTTTCTCTCACTGCCTCAACCCGTCCAGGTGTGGCTGCACCAGCTGCTAAAGAGAATGGGACAATTACGCACACGCAAACACACGCACGCACACACTAACACACACAGACTTCCTCTCTATCTCTGCTGGCTAATTGTCACAAGACAAACAAGGCGCTTTGCCTTTATGCGCTTCATAAACAGGGGCCAAGCAACAATTAACTCCCTGCTTAATTCACTAACTATTCTGAATTCATTTTCTCCTGTGACAGGCACATCTGTCACAGCTGGTAGCGAGCGAGAGTGTATGTGTTTGTGTGTGGGAGACAGAGTTTGGGCCTGTATAGTAATGCAATTAGGCTATGGTTTTAAACAGGGTACACTGAGGCTGATCACTTCTGTTTTGTCATCATAACTCAGTGTGTGTGCCTGTGTGTGACAAATAAGCATTGTTTCAACTGTGTAACACCATAAGATGACCTGTATTTTATAGAAAAATACGTATGAAATGAACAATGCGGAAGCCGATCTGTCTACAAGACAAACCAAGCAAACACACTGCAGTACTGACCATTTTCTGTTGTGCTGTAGCAGCTGGAATAACAGTGTTCTGTCTAACAGCGTTATATAAAGCTGCACCGCTCAGCCCTGTCCCGTGCTGCATCTGTCTCACACACCTTGAAATAATTCCACGCCACCGACATGTGTTAGGGTAGTTAGCATGTGACAACGACACAAACCGAGCTGAGAATTGGCTCACATTTCGTGGCGTTCATCTGTTTTCCTCCTCTACGAGGACAAGGCATTATCGGTATTCCTCAGTCACATATTCACACAGACTACAGGCAGATTTCTATTGCAGGACAATCAAATGCAAATCCCTAGTTCTGAATCTTGATATAGATCGTATACATCTGTGAGGGAGACTGTACAGAAGAGACAGGTCTCTTCTCAGCAGAGGCAGATCCTGATCCCTGACTTTTGGAGCATAGAATGATTCAAACTAGATACAAAAAAGAACCATGATCCATGATTGACTGCAGCAAGTCTTGACCTTGAAGCATTCTATTTACTCTTACTGTTGACAGTGATGCCAAATAAATGAAGATCTCAAGGTAGCAGCGTGTATCTGTACCTAAGAGAGTATGAGCGCTGGGACTATAAAAACTATGTTGCTAACAGTTCCAACGTTGGTCTTTGTGAATATTTTTAGTTGCACTTCAGCACTTCCTGTTGGAGAAATAGTCCCTAAAATGAAAGCTGTCGACAGTACGTTCTGTAGGTTATCCAAAGTAGCAGGGACAAACCCAGTCGGGGTTTTCTGTTGAATTGTAAAAAAAAGAAAATCTAAAGTGTCATTTGTCAGTCTTGTGAACAACACAAACTAAATTCCACAGACATCTCAGAGCAAATTAAACCAAAGCTACCTGCATGGTTGGTTACAACAAGAGTTCCATAAAGAAAAATGCTTTTGTTGATTCAGAGAAATATTTTATGACTCATTCTCAGTAAATCCATCAGCTAATGGTTTGGGACTAACTGGATTTATAAAATCTATCCCTGCATGTAAACACCCAAAAACAATAGGCACCAAATATAAAACTGTATGCAGATTAAAACAGTATAATTATTCTAAAAAAGAAGCTGCTTTGAGAGCGTGAGCTGCTTGGGGATGATCACCAGGATGACACTATAGCAAGTGAGAAATTGAGACATCAAGAAAACAAGATGTTGACAGAAATCGTGGCGATTACAGATCAATTGAGTAGATTCATACTGATGGCAAACAGCAGGTGAGCAAGCAGCCTGATGCAGAGACGGAATCTGCAGAGGACATGGAGGGAACAGGCGAGGGAGAAGGAGACCACTGAATGCAGATCAATAGGGTGAAATGAAGAGAGAGCCGGTGTGTGGAAGGGTGAATCAAAATGAATAAAGTGAGAGACGGAAGGCGAGCGCAACGGAGGAAAGAGAGAGACAGAGGGGATGAGAGCGATTTCTGGCAGATTTTGGCTCGCGCTCA
The DNA here is from genome assembly GCA_008933995.1 of Datnioides undecimradiatus. Taxonomy (NCBI): domain Eukaryota; kingdom Metazoa; phylum Chordata; class Actinopteri; order Lobotiformes; family Datnioididae; genus Datnioides; species Datnioides undecimradiatus. Next base: position 469,689 of record WARS01000011.1, read on the forward strand.
GTCCTCTTGCCGAGCAGCTGGACTTCATTAGTGGCTGGTGTTAATTACTGGGACTGTACACACACACACGCAGATAAGTGCGCGCACCCGGGCACGTGAACACACACTAAGAGGTACGCTCGCACACACACGCACACCCGCGCAGCCTGTGATTCAGGGTCACCTTGCTAGCCTTGTTTGAACCAGCAGAGAGAGGAGGAGATGGTGCCAGACAGACAGAAAAACAGAAACGGAGAGAGCTCGCGCACACACAAGTGTCGGCCCACTGTGGGAGCTTTATATGTTATTAATGGTATTTTGAGCAGCTGCAAAGTGAGCAGCTGGTAGATGGACAAGTGATACTGTAGTTCACTCAGTCAATGGTTGGACATAATAAACTGTGAATACAGAAAGTAGAGTGTAATTGCAGATGAGTGAAAAAGATATAGCTACAGAAAGCAGGGAAGAGCCGGGAGGACCGATGATAGAGGAGACTATACACATTAAGGTGGCTGCCCACTGATTCCCCTTTGCACTAATACATGATAAAGATATGTTCTGGCCATAAAGAATAACCATTGAGATGTAGTGAGGACCTGAATGTGGTGGAAAATTGTTAACTGCTATATTAACACCTTCTCAGCTGCACCATTCACGAGGCAGCTGTAAAGCATGAGTCACTGCTGCTTTATGTTTTGAATTCTGAAATAAACTCCGGAAGCCACGCTGAGCTAAATAAATCTACACAGGGTTTTTTTTTTTTTTTTTTTAAATAATAAAGTTAATTCCTTATTTAGCTACAGAAGAAGGTTACGCCATATGCAGTGTAAGCAAGATGAGGTAAGGCACGCTTTTCACTGTTAACAAATTGACAGCATCCTCACATGAAGGGGCGACAGGAGCCACATCAAACAGCTCATCTCAAAGTGAAAGCAATAAAAGACAAATAGTATGTTGTTTGAGAACTTAAGAACTTGAACTTGTTTGAGACTAGACTGCTAGGATAATCTATCAGGGCTGCGAAATGAATCTCACACAATGCACCCTTAACCCATTTCGCAGCGTTAGGTGCAGAGGTACCTTTATGACAGCATGTCCTGTGAACAGCTGCATGAGCTAAGATCAATCAGTGCTGCACAAGATATGCATCCCATACCGTCCATGTGACGTTAGGATGGAATAAGGAGACACTGGGTTTTAGGTTCTGATGTGATATCTGCCGATCATAGACTGAACGTGGTGGGAGTACAGATTTCAAACAAGCCCTGAGAAGAGTCACCTCTTTCTTAATAACAGCATGTTTACACAAACGTCACGAGCTTGTCACAGTGGACCAGAGGTTGAGCAACAGCAAACATGAAGAGCAAACCTTTTTAGAAAGCGAGAGAGACAGAGTGTGTGTGTGTGTGTGTGTGTGTGTGTGTGTGTGTGTGTGTGTGTGTGTGTGTGTGTGTGTGTGTGTGTGTGTGTGTGTGTTGCGCGGGTGTTCAGCAGCAGATCTGGAGATTGATTACTGATTTGAGTACCGTCTTCAGTAACCACAATGGATTCATTGTTGACTTGTTCAGGACAGTGTGGATCCGGTCCGTAGATTAGTTTTGGCATTTTCTTCTCATAAAATCCATTTTCTCCACCAGAGCTGCTTAATGGTGATGTGATGTGATGATGTACCACACTGTGGTTACACTGGGCGGCTCCCAGGTGTGACTGGACTGTCTTAAAGTTAAAGTTATATAGAAAATCAAGAATGCTTAAATAGGATGATCTGTTCTTTTCTCTGCACACTGTAATTTGGCTTTGAATACATATACCATGTGCTTGGCATACACGCTGTACATTTGGGCCTGTTGCCAGTGGTGGTTCATTACTGATCAAGTGATTTTTGTCAGACAAGGTTTTACAAATGCGAGTTAATTAATAGAGCAGCTGGGGTGAGAAGGGGGAAGACAGCAAGACGAACACTTAGATTACGAGCATATAATCATTTTCCCGGCCAAAAAAACAGCCCATGTCTGCTTTACTTTTGGCCGTCCTGGTTAGTTCAGAATAACAACTGATGATTTTTCATCTTGGGTAACAGTAAGCTCCACCACTAGCCACCACTTGATTTAGCAGTGGACTCTGAAAACGTGTTTCAGCCACGCCGTAGAATAGAGTTCCCAGAGAGAAAGGGAGGATGGTTTAAAGACGGGCAACAGCGCAGCATGAGGTGGGATGCAAAGCCATGCTGGGAGAGGTTGAAGGGTTTTCTTTGGCTCTTAATTACACGGCAGAAGACAGGAGAAGGCAGGAGTGAGAGCGAGGCAGAGAGAAAGGTTGAAACAACGGTATACACTGTCGCTCTTATCTTTCGTCTCTAAACAGATGTCGACCAGGCTGTTCTCTTTATTGCAGTACAAAGGCCCTCTGACAAAAACACACACACAGGCGTGCACACACATCATCCTGGGCGAATCAATGCATTCTGGTTTCAGTAATTTCCCAAGGTGCTTCGCTCTGCCCCCCTTGGGTGAGCAAGGTGACAAAGCCAGCCACGGAGGAGAGAATCTCTTACTTTCTGCCCTCCCTTTTTTAAGCCCTTCTTTGCTTTCTTTCTTTTCTTTATTGCTCTCAGCATATTTGCCTTTCTCTGTACTGTATGTACGTGTACGCAGTGTGTCATACTGTGACGTATTGACATATATATGGAGGGAATCAGGCGTATTTGCTTTTGTCAAATTAAGCGTTAGAATGATGCACGAGTTATTCTTTTAATCAGCGCTCCAAAGGAATGATTTGAACAGATTGCAGCTGAACTTTTGCAAATTATTCAGACCTTTATTTTATTAGACTTTTGCAAGCAGAAGCAGTGCACCTCAGTGTAACACGGTTAGTAAAATTCTGCAGATTTCTGTTCTGCAGTTTGGTTGATAGATTGCTTTGCTTGAGGTGCAGTGCTGTGCATTTTCAGTTTTCACCCTAACAGGTACTACATGCTAGTGTACAGCTTATGCCTAAGCTGACACGTTGAGCTGTACCTTTGGGTTGGGGGTTGAGTAAAGTGACAGATCACTGACGGGACAAATTTGTGACAGAAAGGCATAAAAAGAGTTGTGGGCAGCTAAAAGATCTGGAACCAGAACCTGTTTTGAACCCATTTTAATCACCAACATTGCCTAAACAGCATCCAAGACATTGCACCTGATGCAATAATTAACCTGCAAAATCACAGTCTCTGTGCGCCAGTAGCTGTTGCAATAGGAGCCGCACTATGGGGCCTCACCGACAGCCTGTGCCTGCACAATGTCCTACACAGCATAAAACAACTCACCTGCAGCGCTCCGTCGTGTGGGGATATGTTCTGTTTAAAAGCTTTGTAATCTGGCGGTATACTGCAGGTTTGTAGATTGGACACAGAGTGGGGCCGGAAACACCATGTGAGCTCCCCCACCACCACCCCACCCACCCACAACATAATGATAATTACAATCATTATGCTAATATCATATTGTCGCGCAATGCGCTGTGTAGTTTAGGTAGAATAAGTGCTAAGATGTTTTTACAACTTAGTCCACCTTTTTCTTCTCTCTCGCTTTATACTCGTCTCCTCCTTTGACCCCTCGCTCTCTCCTCCTCTACCTGCTCACTCCCTCCCCACCGACCCACCCTCACGTCCTCATCTCATGTTCTCTGTCCCTCTTCATCCTTGTATCTCTCCTGGATGAGAGACGCTCATTTGTGACAGAGCCAACCTGCTAATGGTGGATGGCAAGAAACAAAATTGGCCATGCCAAATACACACACAAGCCCGCGCACGTACACATACACATACACTCATACACACACACGCGCGCGCACAGTATTTGTACACGTTAACACGGACATCCGTCTGGAAATACTCATACTGAGACATTCTCTTCTGTAGCCACATACACACAGCAAACATTCCCAGGTACAGACACACACACGGACACACACCAGTGCATAGATGCACAACACATTCACACTAATGTATTCACATAACACTCTGTATGCTCCCTGCTGCATTGCTCCTGGTGCTGGGCTCCCTCTCAGCTCTGCGCCGCGCCTCCTCCTCCTCCTCCTCCTCTTCGTCCTCCACCCCCACCACCTCCTTCTCCTTCTCCCAGTACATCTGGCACGCTCAGCTGCCGAGGAGCGCCATAATTATCCCGCCGGAGACGCACACACTCGCATACGCATACACACACCGCGCGACGAAGGCTCACACACACTTGTCTTCGGCGATCCGCGCCGCTCCCTGCTGCTCTTCGTCACTACCGGGGCTTCATTAGAGTGTGTGGAGAGTGTGTGCATGTGTGACTGTGTGTGTGTGTGTGTGTGTTGATGCATGGTGCTTTTGGATGCTATCCAGATGTTTTTTCTTTATAGTTGAGGAGTCGGGCGTGTCCTAGATGCAACTGCCCTGCTCCTGTATGCTCAGTGTTTTGAGTTTGAAACCTGTCTGTCTCACATGCAATCGAGTTTCCTTTGCACCTTCTGCCGCCATTCAGATGAGTGTCCAGTCTAATTTAGCCATCATGTAGAAGACAGCAAGGGGGCAGCTGAGAGCATCTCTTTGTGTCAGTCTGAGATGGAACTAGGACCTTGTTGTGTCATCAAGAAATTCCACCGCTTTCTGTTTTGTCTGGACTTATCCTCGAATATATAACTACCATGAATTCATGAAAGTCTTGTTTTCTAGTATGAGTTACCAGAAATGAAGACACTATAAATGGAGAGGATGAAAGATTCAGCTCATTCTAATACAAATACATGTGAGAATTAAAAGAAAATGACACACTCCCCACTTACACTCACACTCTTTCTGCAGTAGTAATTGCAGGGGTGGTTTTAGTCTGTCTGGTGTCACATTGTAATTACTGGCCTGTACAGGTGAAGGAGAGGCTGAGGTCGGAGTGCTGCTGCCTGGGGTGGGTGGGTATGTGAGTGTGTGTGTGTGTATTTGACAGGGAAAGAGAGAATGTGAATGAGTGAGTACAGTGTGATTGGCAGTAATTGTGTGTACTGTAATTGTGTGTGTGTGTGTGTGTGTGTGTGTGAGTGAGTATATGTGTGTGTGTATTTGTAGTATGACTTGCATTCAGAGTGAAAGTGTGCGGGTGTGTGTTTGTGAGTGTGGCCTCACGGTGCCTGCTGGGGCTGCTCAGAGTGGTACTGTAGGTTTGATTCCCAGCGCCACTTTGTGTCAGACTTACCACAGAGCCAAAAGCAATTGAGATTTGTGAAAATAGTTTGGAAACGCCTTTCCGCCATTCTATTTTCATTCCATGCTTTTAGTGCCACGGGAAGCATGGAATAAAGCACCTCCATCAGTCACATGGATGGGTGCTAAAGACCAATCAGGTGACTACTTTGCCTCTGTCTGTATGTCACTGACGCAATAAAGGCCAATTGAACCTGGGTATTTCAACCTTTTTAGACCAGCTCCGTCTAGTTTTTATCTAATCATTTCTGCTTGAACAGAAATCGATGTAAAGAACCTCCTAAATGTGTGGTTATGTGTGATTATTGTCAAAAATAACAGTTTAAGACTCTAACAGTTGATATGTTAGTCCACTTAGGTACAGTTGTTTCCAGCTGTTCCCTCTGTATCATCACACGTGTGTCTGTAGTTACTAAGAGTTTCCTTCCTTCCTGAAATCACCAATGGTGTTTCACAGGCTTGGTGATGGGCTGACTACTTGTAGAGCAGGTTGTTGAACTGTGTTAGCTTGCAAGCTAACTGCTAACACACCAGGCAGCTAGGCGAGCACTAGTTAGTCACTAAAGCTCCCAGAGCTTCTCTCTATTTTCTCTCAGCTGGGCCGTTTACTCCCCACCAGCATTCTTCAAAGAGTAGCCGAAGGAGAAAAAAGCTCTCTGACCTAGCTCTCTTGCTGATGAGTTAGCTCAGTTAGCTAACAGGAAAACAAGTTCAAACACAGTTCATTCAAAAGAAACACTTGTACCATCAGTTCCCATCACATTAACTGTCTGTTCTCTGGAAGTCAAGATGTAAATAAAAGAGGGTGGTGCAACACAGCGAAGGAGCTACGATAACTTACTCCCTGTTAGACTAGCCAACTCTCCGGTCCCTCTGAGGTCAACGCTGTCAAGGTGGCATTCATTCATGCAGTCACTCTGTTCACCCCCAGAAATGAACTTTCTCTGTGGAAGTCAGCAGTAGTCTGAATTTATCTTATCTGGTTGTTGGAAAAAGTTTTCAAGATTCAAATTATGTTCCCGTAGCTCACTGTTCTCTTTTTTGTTTTACATGTGCGGGGTACAAATACGTTTTTGTACCTTAGCTATTGATTAGAAGACAGACTAGTTGACTTGGTAATACATGTGAGGAGAGAATATCTCAGACACACAGTGATGTGAATTCCCCACTCATATAATGAGAAGCTATGGGACTGGTTGAATGGCCTGGTCTAGCTGGCTTCAGGTCCTCTGTCCTTTCCCCCTTTAATCCCTGCTGCTCTCTCCTGCACTCCATCATCCTATACCTACCTCAACCCCCCCACCACCCCCCACCAGTGCCTCCTTCTCTTCATTGTCTGTCCACTCCCCCTACGGTAACAGATTTACCCATGAGATTCACTGGACAGTCTCTCTCTCTCTCTCTTTCTCTCACTCTCTCTCTCACACTCACACTCACTCACACACACACACACACACACACACACACACACACACACACACACACACACACACACACATTGTGCTAGGGGCCTAGGTAGAAGTGTAATTTCCCCAGTGTTCTCCCTAACCTGGAATATCTGACACTGTGACACCAGAGAAAAAAGGGAGTCTCTCTCTCTCTGTGTATGTCCATGTGCGGATGGGGAGATGTGAAGTTTTGCAGGATGGGAGAGGGGGGAGCGGGGGGGGGGGGGGTGTCTGTTATTTTTTCTTCTCTGTGAGCTCTTACAGGAACTGTCTGCTTTCCACAATGGGGTCGAACAGGACTAGCCAGGGCTTAGGGGTAAAACACAAATATTAGAGTTTGTTGCAAGGTCAAACAGGACTAGCTTTGGCCTACCTACTGTATTCCAACGTGCCTGCAGTATGTGAAAACGTGCCTGTTCAGGCCATAGACTTTAAGGTCTTCAGTGCATATTGAAGAAAGTGCTCCAACAGGGAAATTGACTCCCAAGCCGGAGCAGTGTTTGAAATTCAAAAATTGTTTTCTCACTGTGGTGAACCCGAGTTCCTGAACTTTGTGTGCTTAACTTGCTGTTCAAGAGTGTTTGACACTGTGGAAAACTTTTAGAAAATGCAAGACATCTGACTCCATTTTCATTTTCTTTTGATCACATCTACACATCTTTGTCAGAGTAACGCCATCACGATCACTCTCCCTTTTGTCCGCCCGAGCACTGCCGTGTCTGTCTTGCCTGTCTGTTCGTCTGTCCGTCCATCACTGTAAAGGCTGCAGACAGCGCTGCCTTTCTGACTAAAGTTTGGACAAATGGCTGTCAGATCGATAGCTTCCCACCAGCAATATTTGCTATCAATGCATGTCCTCCTCATTACCGCAGCAGGCTGCCCTCTCCATGGACCTGAATTATTCATACACACAAACAGGCACAAATATGCAGCTAGACACACACACACACACACTGAATACTGCATCAGAGGAGAAGCTGGCCTTTTGCTTTTTCTCTCTGCCTCCAATCCTTCCTTCCTTCCTTCCTTCCTTCCTTCCTTGTCTCTGTTCCATTTCTTCCCTTCTGTCTTTCTCTGGTTCACTTTAGCCCAGGGCAGAAGAGTAGCTGGAGCACCAGCCCCGCCTCTCTGTTTCTCTCTCTCTCTCTCATTTTTTTAACCTCTCTTTCACCCAGGTGCTTACTCATAGATACTTGCCTCGCTCAGCACATCTTCCTACCTGTGTGCTTTTATTTTAGTTTCTAATAATACCACTTAGACCACACTATTATTTTTATATGATTCTGTTTAAATTTATCTTGTAATAACTTTATTGTCACCACAGCAAAACAGTTCTTTTCGTGAAGTTCCTCGGCGAGCACATCAGTGTAGACTGAGAAAACTAATGAAAGATTACATTTGTGATTTATCATAGGCTTCATTTAAAATCTGGCTATATGATATGCAGTCTGAGACGAATAACATTGATTTTATTAGGACAGACATATAATACCACCTGTATACAAATTGCAGCATGGAAAAACCTTAGAAGCGTTCCTCTCCTCTCGCTCCATCCATCCTCCCATCGCAGTCTGTCATCTGTCGTTCTTTTGCTGTAATCGAACGGTGATTACCTGCTTTCCACCTCCTCTGCTGTCCTGCAGTGTCATCATAGCAGCGTTAATCGTCGTCTCCTATAATAATGATCATAAAGTTTAACAGCCTGGTGTTGTTGTAGCCGTTAGCCACTTAATGTTGTCTGCTAATGGTTTCTAATGACGCCGCTTCTCTGTGTGTGTGTGTATGTGAGGTCCCTGTAGTCCAATCACGTCTGCTGTGCAACAGTAAATAAAAATGGGATCAGTGTTAATTACAGAATACATAAAAACTGGTGTAAATCAGCTTCGGTTCAGACCTTTCACTGCACCTGTTGACCCAAACACACAGGCCGACAGACGGATAGGTTGCGGCGCTAGAGGTTGCATTTAAATTGTTTTCCAGTTGAAAAGATTCAACAGTAGGAGCACACGACTCCTGTCACGATACAGCCTTTCCAAATATTGCTTCTCTCAACTGTATTGGCTGTGTAACAGGCGTCCATAGATCGGATCATAAAGGATACTCGTGTGGGTCAAAAAAAAACGTCAGAGCTGTTTTGGCCACGGTGCCACACACCGCAAGCCGCAAATGACCGTGACACACATACCCACGCATACACACACCATATATTTTGAGCGTGGAGCATTTGGAGCACAGGGTTGATTTCAGACCAGATGTTAAGAGCGCTCCTGCTGTAATTAATCTAATCGCTACCACTGTGTACGTGTGTTTTTGTGTGTGCGTCTGAAGGAGGGTGAATATTGTGTTCCAGAAATCAGTTTAATATACGGTATGTGCGTGCGCTTAGAGAACAAAGAGGACACGCTGCAGCTACCTACCGGAGATACAAGAAAATAATCATTTCTTCTCCGGGAAACAATTCATTGGTTGCCACGTACATCGTTTATCATCACTTGTCACTATGGTACACTGTTCAGCAGATTTTGTTGCTGTGGTACACTGTTTAACAGAATTTGTTGCTATGGTACACTGTTTGCCGTCAGTTGTTGCTATGGCAAACTGTTCATGGTCCAGTAGTGAATTGCCTGTCCTGCCTCTTTAGTATGTGCAACAGCATCAAAGCTTTACTCTGAGCTGAATTTAGATGACATGTCTGTGTGTTTTGCGTGTTTGCATGTATGTATTTGTACGCGTGTGTATGTGTGTGTGTAAACGTGTTTGTGTGTAGGCAGGGGGCAATGTGCCCTGAGGCGCTCAGTCCTTAGCGGATGGCTAACGGGGCGCAGAGCGACCCTCATCCTCACCCTGATCGATGTGGTGTGTGTGTATGTATATGTGTGTGTGAGTGTGCGTGGACGTGTGTGGTTGTCTCGTTAGCAGGAAGCAGAGGAGAGTCCGGGGACCCCTGCATTCCCTGCCCGGGGACACACACAGGTCCCAGCACCTGGACCAAACGTACACAACACACACACTCCCTCACACAAAGATGCAGATGCACACTCCAGACTCACACAGCTCACCACCGCTCTCTCTGTCTCGCTCTCTCTCTCTCTCTCTCTCTCTCTCTCATTTTCTCCGTCTGTCGTTCTCATACACACTCTCTGCCTGACACACACTAACACACCATGCATACAGATTGAGCACACACAGCAGTCCTAGTGTGCTGCAGTAGCATTAAGCTTAATGTACAGACATGGCCTGTAACCCAAACACACTCGCTGCGGAAGACCATGCTGACACGCACATTTAAACCACAGAGAAACATTGAGAAAGTTTAATTGTGTATTTGTTTGTGTGTATATGTATTTGTACACAGTTTAGTTTCTTTATTTCTCACCTTCCTGCTCAAGCGCATGTGTGCGTTCATTAACTATTTTGGTCAGATATTAGCGCCCTCTGTCTAACAGAGAACAGTGCGCGGACATCAGGGGTGGCCAATTCTACCCAGCTGTGTGTCTGTGTACTGTGTGTGTTTGTGAACCCACCAGATGGACCATGAAACTGTTGATGTGGAAAGGTATGGTGGGTGCAAGAAAGACTGTGTGTGTGTGTCTGCGTGTATTTAGGACTACTGATGTTCAAGGGTCCAAAAGTGTGAAAGCGGTCTATCTCTTTGTCAAGGACACCTTTAATTACAACAGCAGGGGACTGTGTGTGTGTGTGTGTGTGTGTGTGTGTGTGTGTGTGTGTGTGTGTGCGCCCACGCGTGTGTGTTAGATGGTAGCTGCTGATTAATGAAGAACATTTGTTGGTGAGCTAATCATTTATTATTATTATTATTATTATTACATTTATGTGTTATTTGTGTGTAATTTTAATGTAGGGACCTTTAGTTCAACACAGTTGTCATGGTTTATGAAATTAAGGAAACTAGTAACTGAGTATTCCATCTATCTAATGAATGGTTACTATATTATAATATTTACAAGAGATTATAACTTAAATGTTTTCTCGCCATAACTGCATTTACATCTGCTCCATTAAGACCACCATGGCAAGAGGTATTCGCTTCTTCGCAAATTGACCTACAACAAACAGTGGGAACAAAAATGATGGATCATCTCAGTCCCAGAGTGTCAGAGTAGCATTTTACAAGCTAATAATCAAATTAGAAAGGCGTGTACTAACAACCTGATGTTCCCTTGGTCACTGGCCAATGCAGAGAGAACCTAAAAAGTCTATTTGAGTCTAATTCGAAAAACGTTGCACTGATTCCTGTCGTGTTGCAGTCGGTAAAACCATTCCAGCTGAACGCGCCAGCGCCGCTTCAAGATCAGATGTGAATTACATCAAACTACCTCAGAACGTTACAGGTGATAGCGGCACACACCACCTGCAAGTCGTTCTGTTGGGTAACCTCCTGTTACTGTAAATGTTTTCGCTCCCTCTTGTCTGTCCATCCGTCGTCAATGCACTCCCTTTTTTGTCGCCCCCCCCTCCTTGATGCTCCTCCTCTCACTCCCTCCCCTCCCCTTCTCTTCTCTGCAGGAGGAGCTGGAGGTTGGGGGGTTTATGAGTTGGCAGTCCAACTGCTGAAAGGGTGGACACCTATGGGGACGCTCACAGCAGCACACTGACACATGCGCACACACACACACACACACACACACACTCACACATACACACACACACACACTCCATACCCAGAGCCAGAGCCCAGGGAGTGTATGTGCAGAGAGCAGCTGTAAGGCCAGTGGACTGTTACTGTAGTTCTTTGTTCAGCCCTGGCTCGGCTCCACTGAGCCTCTCTCTTCCCTTCTCTCTCTGTTATTCTTTCATTTTCTCTCTCGCTCGCTTTCTCTCCTTCTCACGAGTTTCTGACTCTCAACCTGTGCTAGCAATTTTGTCCATGACTGTTTTTGGCTCTATTCTTGTTTGTCTTTCCGTGTTCTTTGTCTGCAGGTGCCTAAAAGGTTGTAACCAAAAAAAAAAAGACAATCATATTTAAAACATAAATATAAGTTGCAATATTTTGTTCGTTGGTGTCACGCAATGCTGACTCAGCATTCAGGCCAGGTGGAATAAAGTTTATATTGGTCAACACCTAGTGCCAGGTTTGAAGATCAATAGGGGCATTAACGTGAGCAGTGAAGGCTGAAAAGCGAAAGAAGAGAGTGCCACCTACAGACACACACACTCCTCTGTGTGATTGACATGCAAAACCCCACTGCAATGACCAATCATTCTTAATAATCATCAAAATAAGTTTTATAATGTCAAATGTGACTTCCCCCACATACTGTGCGTGTGTGTTGGTCTGTCTCTCATTGTCTTTGTATGTTAGTGTGTAATGCATCTGTCCCTCTGGGTTTATGCGTGGACATAACAGACGAATCAGTCATGTGTGTATATCTTCCCCATGTCAGTGTGTCTTAGTGTGTCATGCCGGTTTCTGAAGTGAGGGGATGAAAGAAAGCATCTTCTGTCGCCACGGCGATCAGGCTAATTACAGCAGCTTAAGTGCTTTACCCACGGTCATCACACACTGTCAAAATACACCACTGAGCGCTTGAGCGTGTGTGTTTTAATTCTTAAAGACCATGAAGGCTTGCTTTTAACCAGCTCACTCGTACTTCACTGCTGTGTGTGTGTGTGTGTGTGTGTGTGTGTGTGTGCGTGCGTGCGGGTGCACGTGCGCAGTTGCATGCACTCATTTGTAAACACTTCACTTGTCTGTAGGAGGGGTTTGAAGGCATTTGATGCTCAGTTGTGGCTAATGTTTTACAGCCAGTCATTTAAAAAAAAAAGCTGTCCCTGCTCTGTTTCCTCATTCCTCACCTTCTTTTCTCCCGCTCATACTTCTCATAAAAGTAAATTCAGAATTTAAAAAAAATATATAAACCATGAATATACGTGTGTGTGCATGGCTATCATGTGTAGCTTTAATTTCAAAAGATACAGTGAACAGCACAATGACCAGGTACATCACATATGGAAGCATGCTCATGTGCAGTTTTGTGTTTATGTACATACTCCTTGGTGAGTGGATAAATTAATTACTCTGGGAGTGTGTGTGCGTGTGTACCTGTGTACCGAGGGTTTTTGGGTTGTATGGTGCTTGCGGAGCCCTAATGGAGTGTGGAGTGTGTGTTTACGCGCTCCCAGGCCGCTGTTTAACGCTTAGCGAGCTGGAACTAATTTACTAATTGAGTTTTGAGTTGGGAAGAAACGACAGCGAAAGAGAGGGAGCAACAGGAGGGAGAGAAGGAAGGAGAGATACGCCGGGGGATTCTGAAAAAGTTTTATATGTTTCTTGAGAAAAGCAGCGAAAGGGGACGAGGGGGAGAGATGGATTTTGTTTTCAAAGTTGTGCAAGTTATGTGCTAGTGTGGCACGACTCCGGTCTTTCTCTCCCTCACACACACACACACACACACACACACACAACAGAATCCTTCCAGTGCCACTTGGCATCCTCTGTATGTGTGTGCAAGTGTGTGTGTACATGTCTGTTGGGTAGCTGACAGGCAGCTGTGAAAACCTGCTGGTAGATTATAAAGAAGCCTGGCATCTCCCAGAATGCACTTCAACTGCAGTTCCCCATAAAGAAGGTGGAGGGGGTGAGCAGTCAGGGTGGAGATGGAAGAGAAAGAGAAAAATAAAGAATAACAGGCTTTTGTTGGGCGATTTAAAAAGTGCAGCTTCAGTTTTCACTCGGCCAACAAAGCCACTTTTTCAGTGTTCTGTTTATTTTTTTTTGATATACCTCATTTTGTTAGATTCAAACACAGTTAGCAGACACAAAGTGACCCACAGCGAATGATCTTTAAAGACAAACCCCTGCTCTGTCTTACATAATGTTCTCTTTGTTTTTAATACGCAGAAAAAATACTCTGGTGACCAAACTAATGATGCGGTGGTAGAAAACAAAGGGACCAACCAAAAGTTCTGAAACTATTTCAAATATGGACAAACTTAAAGAAAAAAAAAAAGGAGTGTCCGCGTTGTCGAGAGCAGCCAAGAAGGGTTTAGAACAGGAGGCTAAAGTGCAGGGGAGGTAGAGGCTCTGTGGTTGTCACTACATACGGTAACCAACACTACACACAACACTGAAGGAGGTGAGAGGGAAAGCGGGGGTTGTTCAGTCAGGTGATGGGGAGGTCTTGGGTTGAGCCATTAGGGGAGTCATGTCAGTACCAGCTGCCCCTTTCTCCATATTTTCCCATCATCCCCCTGGGGTACTGACCAGAGATTTCTATAGGTCGCTTTAAATCTAGCAAACAAAAGAGAGCGGACATGTTTCTACTGGAAGAAGGTTCAGTCATCCCCTCCACCACAGAGCAGGCAGTGAAGGAAATAAAGGAAATAAAAAAGATATTTGTATTAATGCAAAGCTCTATTTGTACCATATTACTTAAAAAACAAACATTCACTTTACAGACGGCGCAACATTATGTGCATTTCACACATGTCCGTGCAGACTGAGGTGGGGTACAGCTTGCTGCTGTTTGTTTTAGGGATCTTCGGAAGCCACGCAGTACAAGCACGCGCAATTTACACACATGGCTCCAAAGACATCGCACAACATGGATGCAAGCGACGTGATGCATCATAAACGGCCCGGTGGTTTGTGCCGGCGGAGTCACTTTGTTTTGCTCATTTCCTGTCAAAACCGTCTTTTGTATAGCGACACGCAGACGCAAATATGAATACGGTGGTGAACACACGCACGAACGCGGACAAACAAAGCAGTACAAATCCCTCAGTTAACCCGTTTAAATGGAATCTGTACTGCCTCTGACACTATATGAAGTCTGAGAATTCCTTCACATTTGACACACTGTCACCTCACAAAACACATTTTCAGCCATAACACACATTTATATGCTAATTATGATTTCACCCCAATGTCTAATAGCATAGAGTAATGACATTATATATCCTACAAGTCAAAGATTCGTTTCCCATTACTTGATAATGCCATAAATTCGTGTTTGGTGACTGCCACTGTACCATGTAATGACGTTCTCTGTGCTCCTCTATAAACACAGGAACATTTTCCTGACTGAAAATCATTACCTTGTGTCATACACGTCCTCACTACGTGTGTGAACTGACATTGAGGTAAACTGTAACTTGACTGGTTGGTGGAGACATACAGCTGCGAGGTGGTGATTTTATTTTATTTTTTTTCACCAATCATTTTTATGATAAATCTTCTTCTTTTTCCCTCTTGATCTGTTTTGCCTTTATCCCTCCGCCCTCCCTCCATAACCCCCCCCCATCTCTCAGTGGTCCTCCTGTTCTCCTCATCTCTCCTCCCCAGCCTCCCTCCATCTCTCCATCCCTCCCAGGGAGAGCAAATCCCTCTTTTCCTAGGTAGGAGTGTAGGGAGGAGTGGTACGGCTTAGATCTCGGCCCCCTGCATCGTCCCTTCATCAGGCCCCCCTCCGGTCCTCCTTCCCTCCCTCGTTTCATCCCTCCATCCCTCCTCCATCTATTCTCTTGTTAAATTATGGTTTTATGCCTCTCTCCCTACCTCCCCCTTTTCTTTCACACTGTCTCCTCTCGTCGTTTCCCATTACATTCACATTTACATTTAAATTTTTGCATCGAGCAGATGTTCTTATCTAGGATGACTCACGGCCTTTTCTAGAATAATCCTTAAATCCTCCATCACCTTTCACACAAGTAACTGATCTGTACATAAAATTGAAAAATTCAATATCAGCAGACTAAGTAGTTCATCAAGAAGGAGTGCCAAACTACTTCTCTCATCCTTTCTTCTTTCTTTACTTGTCTCTCTTATATACCTTATAATCCACAGTCTCCTTCAAATCAATTATTTCTGTGTTTTAAAGGATAAGGGCAGCTTGCCTATAACAGGAATGTGCATACAGACCCAGTCTATGCACATCAGATAATTAGTTTGGCTCTTCGTCTTTTAGTTTTGGCGTGCCCAGGTTTTCTGTGGCTGTCGCGGCATCACCCTGCACATTTATTCTCTCGGTCTTACTTTTCATTTACCTCGTCACTATGGAAAACAGACAGTCTAATGTTTCACCCTTCTCCTTTTGCCTTTTCCATTTCCCTCATTTACAGCCCCGTCCAGTCCCTCCTCTCCCTGTGTCATCTCCTCCCTTCCTCTCTTTGCTTTCTCCTCCCCAGTTATTGTTAAACACAGATCAACCATCATGTCTGTACCTCCAACCCCTCCACCTCCTCACCCGTCCTCCTTTGCTCTCTCCTCTCCCCCCACAGACTCAGTGCCGTACCGCTGCCCACATCCTTCCATTTCTGCACTTTTTTGTTTTGAGGGAGCGGGGGGTCGGCCAGTCATTAGGAATGTCTTTCCTCTGTTCTTTCTCTCATTCTTTTCATTCCTGTCTTCGTACGCTGTCTCTCTGGCGCTTTTACCTGCCACTGTTAAAGGGATGTCCCTTCCCAGATGAAGGCCCTGTTTGAGAAAAGGGTGTTCAAATGAAAAGGAAAGAGCAGGGATGGAGAAGGGGGGGAGAGAGAGATCAGGAGAGAAAGCATGCAGAGGGGGTCCTTGGGGAGTTGTGGTGCATACTGTGTACTCGCACCATTATAAGTTAGAATCTGGCTCCCAACCTTTGCTGCGAGTCGTCTCTTTGAACACTGTTTTGTGTAACTCTGTAGTGTGCTGTCAGTGCAGAGATGTATTAAAACGCTCTTCAAACAAGCCTTCACTTGGAATTTACTAGACATCCCTGTGGGCGAGGCAACAATTACATGACAACAACAGTGTAATGAACTGGTGCAAAACTGTTGTTAAAATAAGACTTTAACATTACCCAGGCCGCACATGAAAAGACTTTATTAGTATTTTGTGAGTGTCGTATCGAAGAGTTTTATGTGTGAACCTTCAGTCTTCAAGATTTTTCTTTAACAACGCAGATATGATGGTCCCTAAATGCTGGAGTGAAATACTCAGTGTGTGTCACAGGAACAGGCGTCATTGATCAGGGTCATTACGAATATGCTTTTCAATTACTCAGCCTAACTGCTCAGTTTCCACAATGCTATTCAGAGTGTAGTTCATTTAGGTAATGTTAAAAGACTTACGAACGGCTGACACTTCTGTGGGAAGTAATTTTCCATAATAACAGGCTGACTGGAATTACAGATGGTGGCATGTAGAACAATGTAGCAGTATGTATTAATTTTTATTTAATTTTACAGTATTAACAGTATAACTTTAACGTGTGTGTGTGTGTGTGTTTTGAGACAAAAGCTTTCACTCTCTCTCTCCCTGTCTCTAACATCCTTTCGAGCATGCAACCCTCTCCCCTAACATTTATCCATCTTTCCTACCTTCTCTACTTTGCTAGATCCCTCTCTCTGTGAGGTGGTGGATGGATTACCCATGTGTGGTATTGAGGCAGCTCCCCGAGCTACGCACGCGCACACAGAAACACACCAGCGCTGGTGTGTTTCTGTGTGTGTGTGTGTGTGTGTTATGGTTGTGTTAGCATGCTGTGCTGGCGTGTCCAGGGCTGCTGTGGATTAAACAGACTTTTCTGTCTCCTGCCTCGGAAACACACCCACACAGCCGTACTGTACATACAAAAGGGCACAAGCCCAGTGGAAAACACATAGAAGAAATAAGCTAGCTCACGTTGGGCTAAACACACACACACACACACACACACTCTGAAGCACAGCTCACCTGCAGCCAAAAAATGGACAGACGCTCGCCTACAGCCATCGATACAAACAGAGAACACAAACACCATCACAACATCTACTGCACAATAGGAATGTACAGGCTTGCTCATATACAGTATGCAGGCTCATATACAGCTTGCATGCACACGCAGACACAGACACACACACACATTCCCCAATTTATTGGTCCTGATGTCCTGTGTGGAAGGTGTGTGACTGAAGAGTTAGAGGCAAATGCCAGACACACAGAGAGATGGAAGAATGCACCCCCTACTATGTTTTGAATGGACCAGCCCACTCTACTGGCCCCCAGGGGCCCTTTGATTGCTCCCCTCTGTCTCGCTCCCCCTTTCTCTGTTCCTCATCTAATTTCTTGTTTTGCTCTTGTCTCTTTATCGGCGTTCACATTTTATTATCTCCCCCTCCTTGTTTTTACAAATGCATTCTTCTGATTATCGCTTAATTCTCTTTCATCGTCACATGTCAGGACAGCTGTGGACAGAGATCAGGTTACGGGTGGCTCGGGCACTTCCTCTGTGCTGGCACATGTGTGTGCATGCATGTGTTTTGGCCGTCTGGTTGTCATTTACCCTGGTTTGCTACAGGATACCGAGCTCGGTTCTTCCTCTGCATTATACAGTATGTGGAAGTGTGCTGAGCGTCGCAGCAGCTCTGTGGGGTTGGGCCGTGGGGATCAGGCCCCTGCTTCGTTGGCTTGGAAACCCTGTCTCGTCGGACAGGACAATAGAGTGAGGGAGATGTTTGAACAGCCTAAAGCAGTGTTGTCAAACTAGGGCTCAGGACCCATAGTGAGCCATGGATATGTTTGTGGAGGTTGACCTTATGATAAGAGAAGCACCCTCATATGTAACTAGTAATGTTGAACAGATGATATTACTACAGTACTGATTTTTTTCTGTCTGCACTTCAGGAATAATTTCACCATTCTGTTATACAGTGAAAGATGTAAGAAAGTAGTGTAGTGTAAAAAGGTTTTGTTTCATGTAGTTAATAATTACAACATACTTTTAAAAATAACTGGAAATACATTTTTCATGGATAAACACTGTTTAGTGACCTTTTAAAATGCTTAATGGAACCTTAGTATCCAGTTTTGCTGCAGAGCTACAAGAATCCAACAGATTGTACTGACTAGACTGGAACAGTTTAGTCTGAGTGAAAATCCCATTTTATTAGAGGCAGAAGTCATTTTCCTGCCAAGTTAGACAGTGGCGTTACCGCCGGTGTCCTACACAGAGTGGTGATAACCGGAGAAGAAGTTGCAGAGATCGTCTCGAGAACATTGTTCTTGCATCGCGTGTCCAAAAGAGGCTTCACTGTGGAGCAGCTGCTGATAAATTCTCCTGCTGTTGACTGTCCAAGCTCATGGAAATTATAAATCAAGTGTTTGGTCCGTGGTGTTGTTTGTTTTTCTCAGGGTTCCTGCAAGACACTGATGAAGGCTTTGTTAGATTTATTGTTGCCTGTCTGTCTGCCAGTGGGTTCATTGGCTAATGACTAATCAGTTAGACAAGTGTGTGTTGCGTGTCTGGAAACAGCAGCAGAAGCTGAGGTGATTAAACAGCGTTACCTCAACCTTTCATCCACTTTGGACCACCCGTTCATCTCTCTGTCTCATCCTTTGTCTCCATCTTTCCTCTCCTCCCTCTCTCTCTCTAATTATATCTCTCCACCCATTTCTTCCCCTCGTCCAAACGCTCTCCTTCTCTACCCCCTCATCCCTCTTCTTTCCCTCCCCAGCTGCACAACATTAGGAGATGAATGAATTAATAAACCACTCACACACACACACACACACACACCACACACACACACACGCTGACATGACCACACACGCGCGGCAGTATGTCTGACAGATAGACGGAGTGGGCAAGTATTTTGCTGTCATTAAGTGGGAAACACCAGCTCTCCATCATCATGAACTGTGTGTGAGTTATGAAGAGATATCTGTAGCTGTTGGCTCTCTCTCTCTCTCTCTGTGTGTGTGTGTGTGTGTGCAGGTGACACCCATGTTTACCAAATGTCTCAACAACATCTGACACAACTGTGTGTGTGTGTGTGTGTGTGAGATAGCGACTGGTATGAGCAGACTACCTTTGATCAACTTGTATTAGTGTTCAGTTAATCTCAGACAGACAGACTAAGATACACACACGTATATCAACCTCCACTTACTGTGTTATGTGTGTGGTCACTGCACATGCACACACACACATATTGTTGTGTGCGTGTGTGTGTGTAAAAGTGTGTGTGTGCACCTCTTGGGGGGCCCGTGGAGGGGAAGAGGAGTGAGTGTTTGATATTTGACAGCTGATTAAGGAGAGGAGTGAGGAGCAGGGAGCTCTGACAGGAAGCCTCTACGGGCATCATGGGAGGTACAACCAGGAGACGGGTGGGGGTTGCAGAGGGGGCAATGGATGGAAGAGAGTGGGGTGAGACAGACAAGGGAGTCAGTGGGAGAAGATACAGTGGTGGTGCGTGTGTGTTGGTAGGGGGTAGATTGAGATGGAGGGGGGGGGGGAAGGAGCGCAGCAGAGGAGGCAAAATGATGAGAGGCGCCTTTTCTGCAGTTGGAAAAAGTAAGTAAGCTCGCAAGAGGGAACAGTGAGGACTAAGCGTGGAAAAGAGTGATGGCATGGAAGTGAAAGAGGAGAGGGAAGGTGGAGCAGCAGCAGAGGAGGAGGAGGAGAGGAAATGGAAAACAAGGTGGAAGAGGAGAGAGGAAGGTGGCCCGGCACCCTGCTGCTTATCCTTGAACACTCTGAGGAGGTCTCTCTTTCTATCTCTTCCCTTTTTCTTTTTCTTCTTCTCATACACACACACACACACACACACACACACAAACACAGTGCCCGACTAGCTCACGAGG
Source organism: Datnioides undecimradiatus (assembly GCA_008933995.1). Taxonomy (NCBI): domain Eukaryota; kingdom Metazoa; phylum Chordata; class Actinopteri; order Lobotiformes; family Datnioididae; genus Datnioides; species Datnioides undecimradiatus. Next base: position 489,901 of record WARS01000011.1, read on the forward strand.
GTGCTGTTGCAATTAAACCGGCACAGCATGGAGCCCAGATTGAGAGAGAGACAGAGAGAGGGAGAGAGGACTCCACGCCACATGAACAGTACCCCTGGAAGACAGAGATGAGGAGGGAGAGGGGAAGGAAGCGAGGGAGGGAGTGATGGGTACTGAGAGGACAGAGGTAAAGCGGAGTGATGATGGTGGTAATGATGGAGAAAATGCAGGCAAAATATACTTGTAGTATTTGCCATGACATTAACAAAAAGTAAACATATAGCGGCTGCAGAAGCACATAGAATAAAAACAATAGGTGCAGTTGCACTGGTCATAGCAATAGTGATGTATATAAAAAGAGATTTCCATGTAGAGAATTGCACCTCATCCCATAAAGACATACAGCACATCCACAGTCATACAGCTGAGTTAATATCAGGCAGTAAAAACATAATCTCACTCCCATGCTATAAAAGTATTTCCTCTGTAGACCTTATAGATTACATACTTCAAATCACGGTGTTGCAGAGAACCAGTGGGTTGTGTTTAATCTTTTGCCCCGTTACTGTGACGCAGCGCCATCACCTCTCCTGCTGTGATTGGTTCTTTAATTAGCTCCTAACAAGAGCCTTCAGGAAGCCGGCGCGCTGATTGGACGTCTTATCATTGTTAATTAGCTCAATTAAGTCATTAGGAGGGTCCTCGGTCCCGTTTCCTGGGGCCACACAGGTAGCGCTCCCTCCCCTTGTGCGCCTGTGTGTGAGCAAAGAAAGACGGGGAAAGAGAGAGAGAGAGAGAGAGAGAGAGAGAGAGAGAGAGAGAGAGAGAGGCTCTTTAGATGTAGAAATCAAGTCATTTCCTCAGCAGCTTATGTGTTTAGTGACAGACAATGACGTTTTCATTATATTTTCCTGTTTAGTAACCAACAGCCCCTCTAGACAGTATACACTTGCTAACATCAAACATAGGCATGGATCAAAGCACTATATTGCTCAAACTGTGTGGAGACTGCCTGATTATGCTTGTTTATTGGTGACATAGATCATTTGTTTTTGTTTTTGTGTGTGTGTGTGTGTGTGTGTGTCTGTGGTGTCCAGGTGTGATATGGCCTGCGGTTGTTAAAAACACACATCTGGAGCAGAGAGAGCACTCTATACCCAGATGTGCTCTAGTGAGACACAAACAGCGCACACACACACACACCCTCAGATGCACACAGACACTTTGCTGTAAAATCCTGGGCTTTAACTCTGTTTTTGGTTAGAGGGGTGGAGTGTTTTCGTGCGTGTGTGTGTGTGTGTGTGTGTGTGTGTGTGTGTGTGTGTGTGTGTGTCCAGACATCAGCTGTGTCTGTCAGGTGTATTCGTACAGAAGTTGACAGATGTTATTTTGATGTTAATGAATGTTGAGAGTGACAAAGGACAAAGACAACAATGAAATGACAATACAGCACACACACACACACACACACACACACACACACACACACCCAACAGTCTCTGCTATGAAGTCAGCCATGAGACAATGTTTGGTCAAGCATGGTTGGGTGGAGAGGCAATTAGTAGAAGCTTCATACGTACGGCTGGGATAGACCGCGTTCCTCCAACTCCAGCTGTTGTGTACAATTGGGCAATTATTTTCACTTGCATATGTGTGACTGTCTGCACGCTCTCCAGTTAATGCAAACAAGTGTTAATATATGGTTCACATCGAGCATAATTGTTAACACCAACGCATTGAACAAAGGACCTGAGTGTGAGTCCCCCCAGGCAATAGGCACACAGATGTTGGCCTTTACAGTTTTCAGCTGTTTAAGCCTGACGGAGTGACCTGATTGTACGCCGAGTTAGCGAAACTGTTGGATTATGCGAGGCTGACAGCAGGTTAGTGCAATAACCACTGATTCCAGCCATAACTGCACAGAGGTGTTTTGTATGACTTTGTTTTATACTCTAATTAGTCTGAAATTCATATCCTCTATATGTTTAATAGTTAAAACTACACCTACAACATATTTACTGTATTCACATCTGTCACCACATTTATATGCATTCACCCCTGTCAGGCCAGCTACTTTAATATCTGACAGTAAAGCCACATTTGCAGCTTTGTACCAAGCTGAGAAAGAGTGCATGGATCAGTTTTAACTGTTTCTTTTGTAAGAACATTTCATGTCCTCCTCTGAAATGTAACATAGTCACACTTTAAACATGTTTGATGCTTTCACTAAAACATAATTATTGTGCTGTAATCTTTTGTCAGACCTTTTAAGGCCAAGTGTGCAGGTGGAGAGCAATAAACTCTGTCGCTGCTGTCACTGTTTGTCATGCATGACTGTATATAGGTGACATGGACTGTAGAAGCAACAGCCAATGAATTAAACAGTTAACAACACCCATGACCCACTCCAACAATCAGGTCAGGCGCTGAGATAAAGACAGTAACTCTGGACGCCCATCGCTAACTTGAATTCCTCCTAAATGAGAATGTCAATACGTCTAGACTACATTTCTGCAAAGAAGTTCATGCAGGAAACAACATCCATATTTTTTTTCTCGCCCATCGGACAAAAGGTACTTTCTCTGAATTGTAATATATCACGGTTGTGTTGCCGACATGAGCGCCCGAGCAGGCTTTAAGCAGTATCTATTGTGTGTCTCCGCTGTATTTGTATCCAAAGAGTAAAAAAAAAGAGGAGCGTAGCAGTGGAGAGAGAAAGACAGGCAGAAAGATGAAGAGGAGCTGTGGAGAGAGAAGAGAGAGGGTGATGGAGAGGAAGGAGAGCACCACTGAGACAATGAAACAATGCCCTCTAACCACTGCACTGACATCTCTTTGTTGGAAGTGTGTGTGTCTGTGTAAGCATGCGCGTGTGCGTGAGCATGTATTAATATTGATTTAGCATTCTGGCAGGGGGTCTTTGAACCTCACTTTCCCTACTCAAACCCTCAGGGACGTATTGTAGATACACACACATAAACGTGCGAGAAGCGGTGTCAGATGTAATTAATGATATAACCTGAAGCCCTGACAGAGAGACAGAATGGCCGCGTATGAAATATGTGTGACTGTCGGAGGGTTGTGCGAATATAAACACATCTGTGTGTTCTTGCGTGTCGGGCTGTTTGTGAGGCTGGGAGACAGAGCCGATGAGTGAGAGAAGAGGGCTAAACTGTGATTCCCAGCAGTGGCTCTGCTCTGCATGTGAACTCTCTTAAGTAGACTGGAGGACTGTTAAACCCAGCACTTGTCTATGCATGTGCGTGGATGTGCATTTTAGTGTGCGTGTCAAGCTGAATATTTAATCCATACACTGCTGTCATGCAGCCACTATCGGCTTTTTTATGCTTATTATTAGTTTTGTTTGACTTTCTTGACAACAGGGGCTCTGCGATATATCTTACACATTCCTCCCAGTCAAAAAACAGACTGAAAGAAGAATAAACTTCTAAACTAAATGAACTTCATTTCAAATAATAAAAAGTTTGATTTTGCAACTTTCATACAAGTGAAGTTGTTTCCATTCGTGACGTGCGTCGTGTTATAGAATTTGCAGTTTGCAAAAAGAACTTTTAAAAGAAGAAACAGGTGGGATCATATTTGTCTTTTCTGGAATAATTATCAAACAATTATTGGATAACTTTAAGTTTAAAATCTATGCAATGCATGAAATTGATTGAAATCAACAAATAATATTTATTGGTCACTTGAAAGCACAGAAGCCAACATATTATCACCTTTATATATTTCTATGATTCACTCTTCTTTTTGGTCTCCGCCTGCTCCTAATCTTCCTTTTAAAGTGCTAAAGCTGTTTGGTTTTAAAACCAAAACAATCAACTGAAAGACAATAAAATGCCCCATTAGGCTGAATGGAACGCAACTCATCAAAAATCATACCTTCCTCATTACACATGCTAATTTCATCCATTCTTGATATAAAATAATAATCATAGTAGCTTTAAATTGCCAGCGTCATTCATGTGCTTAATATCAAACATGTATTTAACATAACTGAAAGTTCCTTCCTGAATGCAACAGTTTGTCTGCCTTTAGATATTTTTCCTGCATTGTTTTTATCTGTCTGTCTCATCCGTCAGTTGCTCTGTTGGTCTGCTTCTCTGTCTATCTTTGGGGATTCTCTTTATAAGTCTACACACTCACACACACGCACAAATCTCTAGACACATGTATATTTGATTCCTGCCTCAGAATAATTAATAACTTTGTGTTCATTTATTTATTTGTTTGTATTTGAGGCTGACAGAAGTGAGAAGTGTGTGTGTCTGTGTGTGTGTGTGTGTGTGCTCGTGCTCTCCTGTGCTTGTGTGTGTGGGTGCAAGGAGAAGCTATTATTTTATTATTCAAATGCAGTACATCGAAAATGTACATTATTTTGGCAGGTTCCACTTTTCTTTGTGGAGACGTGTGTGAACGTAACTTCTGCCTCTGTAGCATACAGTAAACATTTGCGTGTGAGAAGCAAGATTCCATTTGTCACTGACAAAGCGCAGACATCCTGAGCAGATCAGAACCGTGGCAGAAAGTAAAAAGATGAATATGTTGTAATAAACCTTTTTGTTTCCTCAGCCTTCCTCGTCCACGTCTACACACGTCGGAGCTGAATTTTGACATCCCTCACTGAACTCGCAGTCCGGCTGGATTTTCCTCGTAGGTCAAGAGATCAATAATTATAGCAATAGAAACAGTGAGAAAGAGCAGGTTTAGTATCTCTGGGGTATCTCTGCTCTCTGCCTCTTTTCCCAGTGTGACTGTTGAAGGTGCAAAGCGGTGAGCGTAGAAAGAGACCCCTTGCTCTTTGATTTTTAGGGACCGGCACTAAACCTTGACATTTACCGTTAGTGTTTTAGAGAGGTGTAATTTTTCTCCAGGTAACTCAATTGTAGCTGCGCTGGGAACATCTCAACGCCATATCTCATTGTCTGCGTTCCATCCGGTATGAATGAGATAAAACACACGGACTAACACTGTGAAAAACCCCCCACATAAAAATACCATGAGGCAGGCGATCCATCACGGCGTAGATGGAACTTTTTGTTAACTTTTGTCAAACTTTCTATTTTATTGTTTTGTTTTTGTGTCGTGTTCTCTTTCACGGAAGTCTGCCTTGAATAAAATACGCCCTTTGATACACAGCGCCGTCTGGATTTAATTATCCATACTGTAGAGACGCAATAATTAAAGAGCAAGTGAACGTAATCAGTTTATATTCGTGCTAATCTTTGAAGGTCATGCAGCGGATCACAGCTCAGAGCAGGTAACCTCAGCAGTTTGCTGTTGAGTGACCGCGTCAGTGCTGGTGATTCAGCGGTGATTGTGCTCCTTGTACGCTTGATCATTACCTGGCCCGCCCAGCTGGAGATGTCTTTTCACTAAAACGTTCCCCTGATTAGCTGTTCTTTGGACATCTTAGACACGCGTGCACACACACACACGCAGTGTGTGTAACAGAGAGCCTTAATGAAAGCTGTGTATAATAATGATTTCAATCTGAAAGTGTTTTTTTTTTTTTTTTTTTATTTTATTTTTAATATGAACTGGAGTAGATCTCCTTCGTTATTGTGAATCACTGATGTACAATAAACCAACCCACTGAGTGCAGTTACTGGGGTTTGTTCATTTTGCTACAAAGTAAGAAAGATAAATGCTGAGAGGAAAAGAGGAGCACACGTGGGGCACTGAGCACGTTTCCTTTTTCTTCAAACGGTTTAAAAAAGGGGCCATTTTTACACCGTCCCGCTGACTTTGTTGACTTCCTCTACAGTTGGTCCTCCCGGTCTGTCCGCAGCCCGTCTTTGGCAGACTTTTTCCTGTGGAATCCTGCACATGAACCATCTTTCAGCGGTGATAAATACTGGATGGCTTTTTTTGTGTTTTTTTGGTGTTTTTTGCCATTTTGCGCCTGTTCGGTGCTTGCTCTGTTTTCTCGTCATGCAGTCATGTTTACAGCCAACAGGCATCCTCCATCTCTCTTGCTCACCCACCCACACACCCACACACACACACACATACACAGTGTGTGGCTGAGGGAGGTCTCTAGCCATGGTTGCAGGTATCTGGCAGGCTTTTCCACACATGACCTAGTAGTGATTTACTGTCTTCATTAGCATGCTACTGCTCAGTATGTGTGTGTGTGTGTGTGTGTCTGTGTAGGCGATACATTTGTGCTTTAGGGAGGGTTAGAGTTGGCTAGCTGTTTGTCTTTTGTGTTGAAGTTGAGTGTGTTTTGGAAGTGTGTGAGTTTTTTGGAATCGAAAAGGAAAATCTGGTTTCAGCCTCCCCTCACTTTTCTATTCTTCTCTGCTCTGTACCCTGCTATTCTGGTCTCTTCTAGTCTGTTTGTTGTATTGTTTCTATGACCACAGCGTGGTTCAGTTTGGCACGGCCCGGTATGGCACTGTGGTGCGTGTTTGTGTGTATGTGCATGTGAGAGAGGGAGACAGGCAGGGTGGCTCGGTGGGGGATGTAGCTGGCCAGGGCAGGGGGCGAGGACAGACAGGCTGGACCAAGGTCACTCCTACTGTGCGTGTGTGTGTGTGTGCGTGTTTGTGTGTGTGTCCACTTGTCCACCCCAGTACAGCTGAGGATGTGGCCAGCTTCCTCTCACTTTCTCTCTTTCTCTTCAGCTTATTGTTTGCCGTTTTCATAACTTAAATATTTTGTCTGATGCAACATGAGGACAAATGAATGCGATGTGTGACATACAACTAAAAGAAGAAGAAGAAACAATATTTAAAGAAACTTTATATAATCTCAGTATTAGCGCTCAAAACATTTGATCTACAGGAAATTTATATTCCAATGAATCTCTTTAATGAGAATCCACAAGTCGTTAATCAACCATGAAGCCCAAACATTTGCTGTTTCCTGCTTTTTAAATGTGTTTTGCTGCTTTACTCTGTTTCACATCATCATACAGTGAATATTTTTGTGTTTTGGATTGTTGGGTGGACAAAAAAAAATCCTTCTTTCTTCTGAAATTTCTAAATGTTAAGACCTCTTCGTACTCACTCTTTACTGTATCACACACTCTCTCTGTCTGTCTCCCACTGTACCTCCCTGTCTCTTTCTCTGCTCCTGTCTCTCTCCATATATCTCCCTGTCTCTCTCTCTCTGGGTCCAGATGGGCAGTTTGCAGGTTAACTGGTACAGCTGGAGCTGCATTATTAGCATCCTGCTGTGAGCTCTTATTGGCTCGGCTCCTCTCCTCTTTCCTGCTCCTTTCTTCCATCTTCTTCCTGCGTCAGGTTTAGGGTTTTGCTTTATAGTCTTGCAGGATGACATGTGGACGGACTGGAAAGCCTCAATATATTACAGAGTGCAGGTTATATGTGCACGTAACGTTATCCTCCTCCATTCCACCGTATTTAAGATTGGTATTGTTTTAACAGCAGGGTCTATTTGAGTTTACTCATTTTTGTTGCTGATGTCTAGTATTTTACTTGTGTGAGTACCAAACGGCTGTATTTTAAAGACACTTACAGAACCTTCAGTGTGGAGGTCTGCTTTAGCTGCTTTACTACATGAAGCTGCATTATTATAACGGGTGCAAGGTGGTGACGGTTTGGGAGGGGGAGGATTTAGGGTTTAGTGAGCAGAAAATTAAGCACGTCTGCTTGGCCTTTTTCTCCAGTTTGTGTGTGACATTGTATGTGTTAATGCATGTTTTTGTGTGTGTGTGTGTTTGTGTGTGCGTGTTTTAATGTTGTTGTTGTGGAATGGAGATTGGCTTTTTAGTGGTATTTGGAAGATGCAGCAGGGATAAGCCTGCTAGCTCCCTCTGACTCCCCCTGGGAACACAGATTAAAGAAACACACACACACACACACACACACACACACACACACACACACACACACACCAATAGTAAACAGCAGGATAGGATTAGATAGAGGTAGGTAAACACACTCACACATACACACATATCTGTTAGATTTAACACCAAAAAGGGACGAGTATTGAATCATTAATCAACACATCACATCTCAGCTGTCCCTCACCACCTTTCTCTGTCTGTCCCCTCTCTCCACACTTCTCACACACACACTCTCTCTCTCTTCTAACACATTGTCTTACAAACTTATTTCTTCCTTCAATTAATAAGTATGTTAAACGCAGCTGTTTCCACAACAGAGTCATTTAGCCATTCAGAGAGAGGGAGAGTCAGTCAGGGGTGACCCTCTCTCCATCACCTTGACAACTAGATCAGAGCCTTGATTATGGTTGCCGTGGTGATTAGCCCTGGATACAGACATGCTTGCTAACCTGGATGGGCGGGCGGTTGTGTGTGTGTTCTAATCTATCTCACCGTGTTGAGCTCACAGGTTTGATCCACCTTACTTTACCTAAATCTGGATTTCCAATCCCTTTTTCTCCGTCAAGTCTGTGTGTGTGTGTGAAACCTTTCTCATCCATCTTTTCCAGATGGATTATTCTTTCCGGTTTTTAAGTTTAAAATTGTGTTAAATATCTTCTGTCCTGTCAAATCCATAAGATCATTTCACAGCAAATCCAGTTAGAGTGAAAAAACACCTGTAGTCAAAATACAAATACCTATTATTAATTAAGACCTGCCCCGACCCACCATAAACACATTTTATAACTCCTCGTGGATGTCTACTATAGTTTTAACCAGCATCAACACACCAACTGATTTACACACATACACATAGCGTTGATGTGCATCCAGGGGGCTGTAGTTGTGTTTTACATATGTAAACAGATGGGAGAATGGAGTGAGTGTGAGGAAAAAGAGGGGGAAAGGAGGCAAAACAAGGAGGAGAGGTACTTCACTTTAAAATGTTATCCTAGGGAGTGGTGAGCTTGTGTGTGTGTGTCTGTCTGTCTGTCTGTCTTTTATTTGTGTGTGTGTGTGTGTGTGTTGATGGTTTATTCACACACAGTGATTAGGCTTATTCCCTCCTGGCCACTTTCAAGCTTTCAATTAAGATTCTAAACACAAATATACCCTGCATTTATTACTCTCATCCCTGCTAACGAGCTAAAAAGAGGTGTGTGTGTGTGTGTGTGTGTGTGTGTGTGTGTTACTGGCTTTCCGTGTGCTTATTGGAGGAAACGGTAATTCCCCATTTTCCAGTGAAAGTCCTGAGCGATGATTCCGAGGCCAGACCGATGATGTGTGCACCTCTCCTGTTTGAATATTAATTAAAGTCTCATTACGTATGATAATACAGGACTTACATGTCAGCTGCTCATTGTTACGGTCAAGTGCTCTCCAGATGACACTGAACATCCTGTGTTGGTGTGTTTATGTGTTTTTTTGTTTATTCCATGTTTATGAACAGCATCATGCATGTATCTAAATACAAGTCCGTGTGGTGTTTTAGCATCCGCCCGCCTCCTGCTGTTGGAGCCCAGCCCTGTATTTTCTTGCAGTTCAGAGCGCAATCATCTGTTTGATGACAGGTGTAGAGACTTAATAATGTGGCTACTCGGCAACAGCCGTTCATTTTCACTTGCTCTCCCTTAGAGCTAAAATCTTTTTTTTTTTTTTTTGTTACATCCAAGTCACGTTTTCAGAGTTTTTGACATCAATCACATCAGATGTGATAAAGTTTTACCTGCAAATTTAATTGCTGTGGTTTGGGGACTCAGAGATGCCACTAGGCACAGTTTTACAACCGATTGTTCAACAGTCAAATCATACGGCAATACAAGCTCTCAGTCAAAGAGAGAGAGGTTTTTAACAAACCCCCAGCTGTGCTACGATAATTAAGCCACTTATTGGGAAATAAAATAATCAAAAATGAATATACCTGTTGTACCATAATCGTCCAGTCAATTGTTTATAAGTGTGTTACTATAAACCTGTAAGCTCCACCCACCAAAAGCTAAAACAGTTTACTTATGACATAAAAATCTAATTCATAACCTAATTGTATCCCTTTAAATAACCAGTAACCAGAGAGAGACAATGGTGATGTATGGTGTCTGTGTGTGTGTGTGTCCTTGTGTGCATGTGAACGTGTGTCTGTGTGTGCGCACGTGTAAGTGAGAAGGCATTTGGCTACTACAGGACAGAGCGCTCCAGCTTCCTACTGTTATGTAATCTGATAGGGAAAATCCAAGCTGCTACAAACACACACACACACACACACACACTCCCGTACAAACACGCACAGTCTCCTCCAAGACACACATGCACTTATGCACCACCCAAATATGCTCAATTTGTGCTTCCTTTCATTATACACACAAACACAAACTGGTTATCACCATATGTTGCCCATGTCTGCCAATAGTGTATCTGTGTGTGCGTGTGTGTGTGTGTGTGAGAGAGAGAGGGAGAGAAAGAGTTTTCAGTGGAAATATGAATTACAGGATATTGTCAGATGTGCAAATGAGGACCGTTGCCAGTATTGAAGGTGTGGAAGATGGAAGGGATGCCATCTTTTTTCATTAGCTGGATGTTGCTATCGCTAACTTTCTTCAAAGCTTAAAGGTTGGGTGAAGGTAACAGATAAAAGTTATTATACTATGCATTTGAAAATAGCTTTCCCTTCTCTTATCTTGTTTCAGACCAGTGCAGTGATAGTGTTTATATCTGCATCTACAGTCAAAGGTTAAGTGTTTGCTGTCTCGACCTGACACAGCTTTCCATCTGACCGGACGTGAACACGGTTTGCTTTGGGGAACAGACAATGGGATACTGATGTTTTAATCAGCATTCATGCAATTGACTGCACACAGTAATGCAGCACAAAGAAAAGACATTAAAGAGCCCAGAGTGAGACCGAAACTTTGTTGGCACTTAGTTTGCATGATGGAGTTTTTAATATTGCTGATGAGCAGAGACGGACTTAAAGCTGCAGACCAGAATTCACGCAAAACTGAGATGACCGCAGATTGACCTCTGACAGGAGACCTAAAGGAGAGGGTCAGTTTGTTTTGGGGGTTTTTTCAGCAGAGTGCTTAATGTGCGTTTCTTCTGTTTGAAGCTTTGATAGCTCTGCCTCCCCTTTTCATTCAGCTAAATGTAAAAATCCACAGAGAAGATAAGGAGTAAACAAACGATGAAAATATTAACAATTACCTCACAGAGAGAGTGATGGAAACAGAGAGGGAAAATGGAAGATGAGAGGAGGGAGGGAGAGTGTGTGTGGGTGTTGGGTACTCGCGGGACCTCAGCACTGCAGCATTCTTTCTGTGTGTGCGCGTGTGTGTGTGTGTGTGTGTGTGTGTGAAAGAGAGAGAGAGGGAGAGGGTGAGTAAAGGTGGGGGCACTCTTGGGACCCCTCCAGCACTGCAGCAGGTTGTGTGTGCGTGCATGAGTGTGTGTGTGTGTGTGTGTGTGTGTGTGTGTGTGTGTGTGTGTATCTGCGTGTGTGTGTGTATCTGCGTGTGTGTATTCTCCAGCCCCCACACTACCAATGGGTCAAGCTCACTCCCCCCCGCATCAGCCCCCCCACCCCTGGTTGCCATGGTAACACACCTTGAGCGAGCTCCCCAGAGAGGTGCATACTCCTCCTCCTTCCGTCCACTGCTCTCTTCTTTGCTGCACTCTTTCTTTCTCTCAACATCTCTGTTGCTTTCCCTCCATCCATCCCATCATCCCTTGCTCCATCCCTCTCTCCACAGTCCTCCTTTCTCTCTCTCTCTGTCTTTCTCTCTTTCTTGCTCTCGCTGCCTCTCCCTTGCTGTCCTCGCCATCAATCGCCTGGCTTGGTTTACGGCCTCTACACCGCAAGGGACCAAACACACACACACACACACACACACTCTCTACTGCTCATTGACGCGCACACACCTAGCCTCACATAGTTTGGGGATGGAGGGAGTTGACAGGCACAGGGAAGGGCAGTAATGGGGGGTAGACACCCAAGGGACCCCCAGAAGCCCATACAGGCACAGAGAGAGGGAGGTAGGGTGGGAGGTTGGGGCGTGTGGGGGCCAGGCACCCAAAGGAGTATCCCAGCAAAGACTAAGAAAGGGTTAAGAGGTGTGTGTGTGTGTGTGTGTGTGTGTGTAGGGGTGCGTGTGCGTGTGTGTGTGGAAGCACCTTAGGGATCCGTCCCCCAACACAAACCAAGAAGCTCATTTATGTTCTGCTGCATGTTGCAGGGGTCTGTAGTGAGGCCAGCGTGATTGTGTGTGTGTGTGTGTGTGTGAGAGTGAGAGAGAGAGAGAGATGGGGATGATGCCACCTGGTCCCTCTCCTCTGGTCAATTAGCAGAGAGAGAGGAGGGTAACGAGAGAGAACGAGACTGAGGGAAAGCATGAGCAATGAGGACCTGCGTTTGTGTGTGTAACAGTATTATTAGTGGAATTGAAATGACGCGCCTCACTGCAGTGTGGACTTTCTTTCCTTTGTGTGTCGTCACATTATTTCTGTTTCCTCTTTTCCTTCAGTGTTTTCTTTCTTTGTCTTCCTGAGGTCAAACCTCATCAGTTATTCTGCAGATGCACAGCAGCCACCCACCAATTACTGTACGTGTGTCTGCGTTTATGTGCGTGTGGGGCTATATTCGTCGTTCAGTTAGGAAGGAACATAGGTTTGGAGTCAGGCCAAACTAACTCTCAGAGACAGAAACAGGCAGAGAAGATGGAGAGAGTCATCTTTAGATATCTGCCTCCCTCTCTGATATGTTGTTACAATGGTCTTACTTGTCTGTCCTCCGTGGAAACACTAATGCAATGTTCATGCTGACGTTTACAGGCGGGACCCAGACAATGGTGAACAGTCTGAAGTTGAGTGCTATTCTTTTCTGAGGGCACATAATAAACTCTATGCAGAAAAGCCATGGTCAGGTGTTATATTCCCTGTGGAGAAATCAGGAAAAATGTCTTAACTAGTGCCCTGGTTACCACGAGAGCTGGCATAGCAACCAATCAAGAACAGCCAGCTGTGCATTATGGGAATTGTCAGCGCAGCTGGAACTCGCCTTTGACTAATCCGACTGGTAAGCTTAAAATGCTCATTGTGTACTGCTCACTTGTTAAGATCTTTATTATATTTTTATGTGTTCTCACTGTAGAAAAGAGAGGGAGCACAGGACAGAGTAGATATGCTCCTCATCCCAAGTAGTGGGCAGGATAACATAGGCCATGAAGGCATAAACTAATCCCTAAACCTGCTTTGATTCATGCTGAAAAGCAGAAAAGTTCATTTTCTGTTGTGTGGTAACAAACTCAGAGTCCTAACCTTCACCCTGCCTCTCTGTCTCTCTCTCCTCTCATCCCTCTCTCCCCTGTGTTCTCTGTCCCAGCATAGGCCTCCCAGGGTTGTGTGTGTGTGTATGTGTGTGTGTGCGCGCGTGTGCTGGTGGATCAAATGCACTCTGTGAGACAAAGCGTAACGGCGGGATGCTCTACGACTCTGTCATCTCACTATGGGTCACATACGCACACACACACACACGCTCACACACGGACCGGGTCTCAGAGGGGGACAGCATACAGAGACTGCGGTCCCCACACACACTGATCAAAACAATGTATTTGTCAGAAAAGAGAACTCTTTCATGGGACACACACACACTCGCACACACACACAGAGGCGTTGGAGGCCTCTCTCCATGCCCTTGTTCCGGACAGCCCAATTATCTCTGTGCACCTCACTGTTTTCCCTTCAATTCTCCCCCCCCTTTCCATTTCATTCCCTCTCTCACTTCAGTTTTGTCTTTTCTCATCCTTAGCCACGTTTTTTGACTGACCCTGTAACCGACTGACTGTTAATTACCATCTGAAGTTTCCTTTGTAAGGCAGATGGCCTCACTGACATCATCTGTACGCTTGCACAATCTTCCACGCGCAGTTAAAAGAAGTGCAATGATGCCCAAGATCAGCTGTTCAGATGTTCAGATTTATACTGATTTTCAATATTTTTGGTGTCTGCCCCCCATTTTGGTAGTTGTTAATTCTTACAAGAACATTTTTTCTGGTTCCAGCTTTGTGTTGTTGCTTTCTTTCCTTTTGAGAGCGTCTGGGTTTAAACTGTTTCTGTGGGTCAAACAAAGCAATCTGAAGTTGTCCCCATCAGCTCTCACAGGCCCAAGGGAGTTAGCTTGTCAGGAACAAAGCCAAATGGTTTTTGTAGTATCCCCCAAATATAGCTCTGTGATTAACAACAGTAGAGGTGTCCACTGCATAATTTGCTTATAAATGAAGTATGAGTAAAGCATAAACCCGTATAATGATTGAGATCAGAATGAATATGAGCATTGCTGTCGTGTTGAAAACCTCAGTTTCTCTTCCTTTAACAGGAGCCAGTCTCTCCATGCGATGAGCTGCCGTGTGTGCAGCTACTGATTTTCGTTCTCTCTGATTGCAACTTACCTTTGTCACATACAGTACGGCGCACATGTCAGACCAGCGAGGATGTCTCAGATCATGGACTGTGGCTAATAGGCACATCATTGTGTACATGTAAAGGTAGCCAGTGTTTGACCACTTCCTCTGATTCTGGCGGCGTGGGAGAGTGCAAGGCAACTTCTGAAGAGAGCGCTGCCCCTACCGACGGCAAGAGCTTTTAAGGTCCCTTCTACTGAGACCCCCCAACACATGCCAAACACACAAACACAAACATACACACACTGAGATGACTGAAGCGTAGGCATTACTTACTTATTCACTCTTCGTCTCTATATGCCTTTTGCATTGCTGTATCTCTTTCTCTCCGCTCTGTCCTTTGTGTCTGTTCAATGATTTTCTCTTTTGAAGAAATTCATTGTTACATTAAATTACACTTTTACTATGACAAGGAATACTTGCATGATAATTAAAATATGAAATATGACAATTGATTAAACTGGTAGTGCTGTACACTCGTCTGTCTCTCTCTCTCTCTCTCTCCCTCTTTCTCTCTGTGTGTCTCGCTCCATGTGACTCTCTCCTGCTGCTTCAATCTCCTAGTAAATGATAATGAACCTCTATCTGTCTCAGTGTGCATCGGACACACTGGCGCCCCACACAACCTAGCAGCCTTTGAGGTTTGTGTGTGTGTGTGTGCGTGTGTGTGTGTGTGTGTGTGTGTGAACAGGGGATGTTTGGGGACCAGGACCATGGAGCATACCATCTCATCCATATAAGCCTATGTGGCACCCACCCCACACACACACACACAGCCATTGAGACGGGATTAGGGCACCCTCGTGTCGGCCTTTGAGGCAAAGAGAGATAGGAATCTTTGTGTGTGTGTGTGTATTAGTCAGTATGGGTGTCATGGATGTATGATTGAAGACGTTATTAACCCCAGGATCCCCTGCAGCTCTGCAGCTGAAGTTCTGCAGACTGTTTGAATGTGTGTGTATGTGCGTGTGTGTGCGCACACACTTACAGGACATGTGATAAGTGACAAAAAGGGAAAAAGACTCAGACTGTGTATCTCTGAGTCAGTGTGTGTACGCATGTTTATATGAGCTAATGTGCTTGCCTGTGCTTGCTTGTGTGTGTGTACACACCACACTCCACGAGGGGTTACAGATTGGCCCGCTGAAGACACCATCTGATGTCTCCGGGCCGTACACTCCTATGGTGTACGTGTGTATGTGGCCCCACGCGGTGTGTGTGTGTGTGTGTGTGGGCGACTGGGGCATTGGTCCTGTATGGTACAATGGTGATAAGGACAACAGGCGGGAGACCTGATCGTCAAGGGGTGCGTGTGTTTGTGTTTTTGTGTGTACGTGTGTGTGTGTGTGTGTGTGTATGACGCCCACCTTTCATCTGGCCTTTCACCATGGGTGCTGTGATGTCACTCACACCTTCTTAAAATAGACACACATAAACATTGATGTAATCCCAAGTGAGAATAAACTGGGAGGATGAACGGTCTCCGGTGTTTCTGGCCCGTAGGTCGACCCGACGGAGAAGTGCTTGTTACTCACTCACACATACGCACTGCTTATACGGTAGTGTGGCTTATGATGCAATGACAAAGGCCAGAGTGTAAAATCATTTCTCTACTGTATACATCAGAACGCTGCAAAATGGTTCCCAGTGCTGTGATTTCATCGTACCAATATCATGTGAATAAAGACCTTGAAAATGATTGTATCCACAGAAAGAATGTTTTCTGTTAAGTATGACAGCCTGACAGAACAGAGGTGCGGTAGCAGAGAGACATTCACAGAAGGAAGGTGGATGTATAGTATGTGTGAAGAGAGGTAACAAGGGGTGAGGGGTTTGAATTGGAGCCCACACAAATTAATCAGCGAGTGATGACCCAAAGGGGACAATTCGGGGACATGGAGGGAGGTATGGGCAGTGCGAGGGATGGATGAGTGACTGTAGTTGAGGGAAGGTGGATAACGAGGACAGAGGGAGGGAAGGAAGGATGGCTATAGGAAGGGTAGATCATCCACAGCCCCGGTGGGGAGGACAGGCAATTACCAGTTGGGGTAGACATGGCACTGGGATTGGTGTGTGTGAGTGTTGGGGGAGTGGACGGGAGAGGGAAAAATGAAAGCAGAGCATGCAGCAGGGCGGAGGAAGGGTGTGTGCGATACATCCTATAGCATAATGTCAGTCTTAACATCTCAACTGATGCGGAGCTGAGCCTTAAAATCCTAGTTTTACAAATGTAATGAAAGGAAATGTCTTTCCATGGGAGTGTGATATTAGTTCATTTGCTGTTTGTTGCTTTTCTAAACCCTTTTTTGCACTAAACTCTGAAACCATTTCCAACGTGGAAGTCGCATTACTTAAATTGTTGGCAAAAAAAACCCGGCATCAGTTCGTGGCTAGCTACGTGTCGCTCGCATCAATATTCCCGTCACCGCCGTTTGGTTTTCAAGTGCATTTCTTTTTATCTGCGTCGACTCGTTTTCTGTTTTATCTCTCGAGCTTTTCCGACACATCAGTATATTCGCTGCCACTGTCTGACCGTGTCTGTACGTGCGTAAGACATCTGTCGTGAGCGTTGTATTAATGTTCGAAAGTGATGTCATATGTTCCTGTTTTCGTGTTGCTTAATCCAGCCTACACGTGCGTGTCTGTCTCCTATTTGCAGAGGAGGGCATCAATCACGAGTGCAAGCTGTGTAACCAGATGTTTGATTCACCTGCCAAGCTGCTTTGCCACCTGATAGAGCACAGCTTTGAAGGCATGGGAGGTACCTTCAAGTGTCCCGTCTGCTTCACAGGTGAGAGACGCTCACACACACACACACACACACACACAAACACACATTCACCTTCAAGGACAGTAGCACAGATAACTCCTACTCACTTGCATTCTGCCTGCTTTTCTTTAAAATGGCCACAGAAACACGGAGATGTAGACAGTACACAACAGCACAAGAACACACTGCAATAATATAATGTACCGTAAGAAACTAAAGCAGCATTTCTGCAGTTCTGTACCATGGTGTGTATCTCACAGTGCACCATAACTGAAATACTAATACTTGTTCGATAGTCTGCTATCTGCTCTATTCACGGATTAATATGAAGCTGAATGTGTTTTTACCTTTGCCAGCCAAGATTTTATGTTCCTTATTAAAGCTGCAAACAGAAACCAAAAACATACTGATGTGTCTAGCACATATTCTCTAAGCACCAAACAAGTCACCTCACATCAGGTATTTTGGTAAAAATGCACAGCAAGGTTAATATTCCAGCTGGAAGCAAGGTTTCCACTTAAATCTTCCCTGGCCTCAGCTCCGGTATGTGTTGTGGCTCGGAAATGGCTCTCTCCGGGTTACCTGCGTCATGATACATAGAGTAAACGTGCTGTAATGGCCGTGGGGTTTTTGGTTTCGGGTACACAGTGAGATCACATTAGGAATATTCATTGTTTTAACATTTCTAACTGTGGGAGTACTATTCCAGCAGGGTGCTGCTGCTAAAGAAGCACTGACAAAACTCTGCGCGTGCAAAAGTTCACGCAATAATACCTCCAAACAGGACAAATATGAAGCACTCTGTATCTCTGAAATCCACTGGAGGACCCAAACAAAGTGCTGGATGACCAAATTAGACCTGTGGTGTTCAGAGTTCCACTCAACACCTGCAGTATTTTACCCGTCTCTTGACTCTCCATCCCCACACACTCCCTCCGTCTCTTTCTCTGTCACTTCATCACTCTCTTTCCCTCCCTCATTTGTTGAGTTTGTCTTGTGGTGTGTGTGTGTGTGTCCCCTTCTCCCCCCAGGTACACAGCAAGGCTTTAAACTTTAACTCTATTCCTTGGTGGCTTATGAATTAGTAAGATGGGCACCACTCCTATGGGGAGGCTTAATAATTCAACACATACACACTCACAGTGAAAACCAAAAGTTTACTGAAACAAAGGGGAGCAAAAGAAAGAAAAAAAAAGCGCGCATGAGACAACAGTGGAGCGGAAGTTAAAAAAAGAAGCGATAATTTATTGATAAATATCACAAGGTCTGCTGAGGATAGCTCTTCCTGTTTTCTCTCATTCTTTCTCCTGCTCCCTTCTGTCTTTTCTCTATCCCGTTCACTCCCTCCTCCCCAGTCAACCCTTAATTTGCTGTGCATGTGTGGGTGTTTACTTGTGTGTTTCTGGGGTTCGTTGTACTGAAAACTCCGCAGCAACATGTACTGTATTCCCAGTCCTCTTCCAAAAGCTTCAGTTATCTTCAACCGACAGACCCGGGGTCAGTTTTCACTAAAGCTTTGACTTAACCGTTCAAATACTGCATCGGCATTGCGAGTCATCTGGCAAATAGTATTCAAACCAGCTTCAGACCGAAAATTCAACACGATGCCACTGCGTCTAGCAACAGACCCACACACAACAGTTCAGTTTCATCTGTTAGTTTAGTTGAGCGGAAAGCTTTTAAATACCTTCCGTCATGATTGGCTGATGGACATCCTTTAATAAACCTTGTGTAACTTGTGTTGTACTTGTTTCTTTCTCAGTGTTCGTGCAGGCCAACAAGCTCCAGCAGCACATTTTCGCCGTCCACGGCCAGGAAGACAAGATCTACGACTGCTCCCAGTGCCCACAGAAGTTCTTCTTTCAGACAGAACTACAGGTAGGACGCCTTAAGTCTATCTCCGTGTTGACCTTGACCTGCCTGTTTGTCTGTGCACAGTTTTTATCTGGCAAGAATTAGGAAATTCTTGTGTGCAGGCTTTGACCTGCTGCCTGACACTGGAGTAAGTGGACTCACTGTATCAGCACACACAGGATAAACAGCTCTCTGGCTCCCACCTGAGCAGACCTCCTCATTTCTTCCACATCCTCACTCTCTCTGTCACTACACCCCCATTCCTCCTCCCTTCCTCATACGTTTTCACCCATTCCTCAATGTACAGTAACGTTCCTCAGCGGCTGCTCCCAGCTACTGTACATCATTTCACAGAATCCCTCCATTTACTGTTCATCTCTGTATTTCTCCTTCCACCCTCTTTCCCTTTTTCCGTCCCTCTCTTTCCATCTCTCCTCATGTGGTCTGTGCAGGGTTCTGGCAGGCTTCATGTCATTAGGGTCCAGCAACATTTGTGTGTATGTATGCATGTGTGTGTACGGAAGAGAACAGAGGATATAAGTCACACAAGAGTAGGTCCTGGGCCAGCTGTGGCCAGGTCTGTGATGATGTAAACCTTCCTGTCCTCTTCCATTGCTCCCCCTCCTCGTCTCGTTGGCACCAAACTAGTGACCTGCAAAGAGCTGCAGGTCAAACATCGGCCCTGTTAAAGGTGAAACCTGTAACTTTTCTTATGCTGTTGCCCGCTGCATAGGGAACGATACAATTCCAAAACAATTCAGGAGCTACAGAGGAATCACACTTCTGGGCTTCTGATTGGCAAATACAACACGCGTGTAAAGCACCGTCTCCAGAGTGCGGCGCTGCTTTGAGGAGAATTTATCGACCCTGTCAAACCAGGACAGGTGCAACCCTACAAGCCACGGATAGAAGACTGATCAACACGTCTCATTAGCAGAGTATTGAGAGAATATTTCCAGCTATGATACATTTTCTGGGTTGTGTATTTTACAATTCCAATACACAGATGAAAATATGAATAATTGATTACGAGAAAACAAAACAAAACTAACAAATACAAACTGGAGGCTGCCTTTAAGTCTGCAGAAGCACCGCAGCCATCATCCTGCTCCAATCGCATCCCGTGTTCAGTGTTGTGGCGTGTCTCTCTGCAGCAGATGCACCCAGGTTGGCATGCTGGAATATTCCTGAGTAGTGTTTAATAAGAGAAAAGCGTCTGTTAACAAGAGGGAGCGTTAGTTTCCTAATCTCTTTTTTCATTCACCCCTTTCAGACTTCTTGTTCTCGACTGTCTACTTTTGTTTTGAGACTGTTGTGTCCAGTAAATTTTCTCTAACCATGATCTTCCAGACTAACCCTAGAAGGATATAGTTGACTTTGGAGTCAGTATTATTGATACTGGCAGAAGGCGCTCACTACATAATGAGTGCTGTATTCGACTGGTGTGCAGGCTGTTGGTACTGAGATAAAGCGCGTCAGAAGGAAAAGACAGAAATCCTGTTTAAGGTAAAATTCCCAGGGATTATTTTAATGTTCAAAGGACTCAGCAGCCATCACACACAAGTATACGCACACAAACACAAACGCACACCCACAAAGTGGCAGTGATGTAGGGCCGGAGGTGGTGGGCATATGGCTGGCCAGTCCATTTAACAGCAGGGTGACTGCTGGACCCTGTCGGTTAATGTCCACACACAGGCACCGCTCACACCTCGCACACACCCACTCACCTCCACACACCTCCTCATGCGCACACGCGCACACCACACTGCGTGCTACACAAAAACACCCACCCACCCCTCTTCTACATACCACTCCATCCCAGATGACACCTCTGCTGTTGTCTGACCAGGTCACAGCATCTTTATAGACTGATGAATTGTTTAATTGGAACCATCAGTTGGATGAATCAGTGTTGTTACATGTCTGCTGGTCACACACTGCTTTGATCTACTTTCACAATGTACATTGTAAAATACCACTGTCCAAAATGTAATAAAGCTAATTTATTCAAACTTTTTCTTTAAACAAATGAAAAAAGGTGACTTGCGGTCAGTACACATCAGCGTTCTGCTACATCTCTGTCTGCCTCATATTGAGCTCATGTGAGACTTGGAGTGAATATCTGCCAGGCTGAGGTTTATGTAGCTCGACTTGACTCGACAACAGAAGGTTGTTCTTCTCATGTATAGACAGTAAACTCGGGTCGGGTGAGTTTAATTCCGTTGTTTTCATTCCAGAGAAGTTGAGCTCAATTCAACTTTTTTTCTCCCTCAGTTCCTTGTACTTCTTCCTCTTTGGCTGCTGCACTGTGGCTATATCCATCTTGTTACTCTTTGGTCCTGGCCCAAGTGTGTGAGTGTGTGTGTGTGTGTGTGTTTGAATGTGTGTGTGTGTGTAAGAGAGAAAACTTGCAGCCCGAGCCCGACCTGCCACAGCTCCATTGCCCCATGGGAGGGCTCTCTAAGTGGGCTAGACAGAAAGGCTGACTGGGGGAGATGGAGAGCTACAACCATGGAGGTTAATGCCACTGCTAGCTGTTACCGTGTGGTTGTGTATGTGTGTGTGAGTGCGCGCGTGCATCTGCCAGAGAAAGTGGAATGGGGTAATTTGTGTGTGTTTTAATGAGGTGCGGATGGATGAAGAAGGCTGGTTGGCCAGCTAGAAAAGGCTTTGGCCTCTTTCAACCCCTCAGAGGGGCCATATGATGTCCAGCTCTCTCTCTCTGTCTCTCTCTCTCTCTCCCTGTCTCTCTCACACACACACACACACACACACCCACCCAAGGGTCACTGCTGCATGGACACGCTGCTGCATCATCCTCTTTCCCTCCTGATCGCACTGTTTCCGTCCCTCTTTCCATCGCCGTCTGTCCCTCTCCATACAAAGACCTTCCCTCCCTCTCCGTCACTTGCTTTCACCTCTCGATCCATCTCTTACACATGCGTGCCACAGTTTTCACGTTCCCTCTTCCTCCTCCCGTTCTGTCTTCCTATCTCTCTCTGACTCCCCCCTGTCTGTCCCAGAAGAACCAGCCCCTATGCATATTTTAGCCCCTCTCCTCTCTTCCTCTCTTCTGTGCCTCTCCCCAGTGCCCCATAAATAGTGCAGACGTAAGCTGGTAAATAAGAGATGTTTTGGTGTGTGTGTGTGTGTGTGTGTAAATAAGAAATGCTGTGGCCCTGATCAGTGAGGTCCTTCTGGATCTCTCTCTGCCTTTACTCCCAGACTTCGCATATGACATTTCTTTCTTTCTTTCTTTCTTTCTTTCTTTCTTTCTTTTTCTTTCTTTTCTTCAGCAGAAACAGTTTTTGTTTTCATTTTTTTCAGCCATTCACATCCATACTCTATTTCAATATTTGCTGTTTTATGGTCTTTGGAGAGTGTTTCCCTCCTGTAGATGTATATCTAGTGTGAAATAGTCATCCAGTCTGCCAGTATATCAGCTCTGACTCTCCCGTGTTAGATTCCCTGACAGACTTCTTGATTTTCACATTCTTCTTGAGCCTCCAGGGGGTGCTATACTGCAGCTTCTGCCCTCGATGCTTCCTCCAGTCCCTCGCTGCATCCATCACTCTTGGCCTCCTCCCCAATCACCCCTTTTTTCTGCCTTTGCGTCTGTTCTGCTAGACAATTTCCTTCAGCACTAGCAAATATTTAAACACGGCTAGATGGGTGGATTGCTGGTCAGATGAATAAATGGATGCATGTGTGGAAGGATGTGGGAGTTCCTTTCGTTTGTTTGTGTGTTGATTCCCTCCACCGACTCTTCCTCCTTCCACTGTGTCCCAGCGGTGTTGAATATTTGAGACTTGCGCGTGCACCCTTTCACAAAGATGAGCAAGGATCTGTTACCTCGTACGCGATTAAAGGACCATGTAGTTGACACGCTGATGGAAAACTGGGAAATGAAGAAGCAGACGCAGAAATCAACTTTCAAACAGAAAGTCAGAAACGTGCAGTACAATGTACAGTCGTCTGACCAAGAGCCGTTTCACCTTTTATTTCAACACAGTTGGACATTTCCTCAGCAGCAGAGCTGCAGGATCAGTTATTCATTTGCGTGCTTTCAGTACGGCGCACCTCCGCAGCAGTTACTGTATGTTGTCCATACCTGGAAACTGAGAGAAATATTTAAAACGTTTCCCCCAGAGCTGAAGAAATGAATAAAATCTTTATATTAGTCGTTAATGCAGAGCAGAGAATCACTTGGCAGACTGCTCAATGCCTGCGGTTGGGATCAGGGCAGAGTGTGTGTGTGTGTGTGTGTGTATGTGTGTGTGTGTGTGTGTGTGTGTGTGTGTGAGAGAGAGAGAGAAACAAGCTGTGTTTAGTAGTCTGTCTGTGAATAATGTTGTCTTTGTCTTTGTCTGAATCTAAGAGCCTCACCGTCTCCCTCTAACTGAATTATGGAAAGGTGTGGATGTGGCTGAACTGGCAATAGGGTTTATCTGTGTGTGTTTGTGTGTGTGTGTGTGTTTTCGCCATTGTCTGGGTGTTGCAGTCAGTTGTGAGTGTTGTCAAGTCATAGTGTGTACTCTCTGATCCATGTATCCCATGGCTCTGTGTGTGTGCGTGTTTGTGTGTGTGTATGAATTTGATCCGTAGATCCCTGTGGCGTTCCAGGGGAGCGCACTCAGCTGCCCCACCACTCACTGGGAGACTCTCTGTTATTAGAATGGGGACCTGGGACACACACACACACACACACGTACATACACACACACACACACACGCGCGCTTGCCTCCCTGAATCCCCGGACTTGAAGGTATTTGCAGCAGGGGAAAGAGAGATAGAAACAAAAAGAGATTCAAAACAAAAGAGAGAGGATAGACAGAGACTGCGAGCAGCCAGCCGTACCGGCTACAACAACCTGTACTGCCACAGCACCGCAGCTACGTTGCTGCTAGAAGAGCTGCGTTTTACAGAGTGTTCTCAGTTATGAAAGTAACTGTACAACAATTCATCGAAACAAAAACCGGCGCGTTTTAAAAAGATGGAAAAGGTGATTCTGCCATTGCGTCAGACTCCCCCCACCCCCCTCTGACCACCTGAGGAAAAATTGCATACAAATTGTGTCCGTGGCTGTTAACACTGTCGGGATTTTTGCAGCGTTCATTGTCGCACGCAGTGAATGCAAAGCACATTCTGTTCACGTTGGATTTGAAAGAAAATCTCAATGTGAGACCGGTTAATCATCTGGAAATAGTGTATTTATATGCATGTGTACACCTGCGCGTGTTTGCGTTTATGCTTTGAGGAACTTACTACCAGAAAACAGTACAAAAAAAAAAAAAAAGGCACACACAGTGGGTCTCAGTGAGGGAGGAGGCGGAGAGAAAAAGGAGTCAAAAGAAGTGACTTGTTGCTTTGATGTAAAGCAGAAGAACCAATGGGCGGATGCAGAGAGACAAAGACAGAGAGTGAGATAAAGAGAGAGATAAACAGAATTAGGGGCAGATACAAAGGAATTACACTATGTGAGCCAGCACCTGGAGGGCTCCTAACAGCTTGGACCATGTTCCTGTCATTTGGTTCGCGTGTGTGTATGTGTGTGACAGGTGAACAGAGGCAATGTGTCACAGAACAGGACAGACTCCGCGTGGCGTAGTGTTCTGTCAGGCCTGCCAAAACACACTCGCGCAGACACGGGCACGGGCCGCACGCAAACACACCGCGCCTCGTCGCAACAACAGCTGAAGAGCCTTTCATTGCTTTGGCTCTGCATCGTAAATCTACAGCCGAGTATCCGCTCGTCTCTCCGTGTCAGCTTTTTCGCTCACTTTTTCAGTCTAATCAGCGTGTGTCGCTCTTTTAGCTCTTCTGTGATGGGTAAAATGCGTTTTCTGCTCTGGGGCTCTGTCTCACTCTTTGTTTGAAGCACGCCATTAGAAACAGAGAAAGTCATTCTTCCCGTTTTGGCGGCGATTTGAAAGGATGTTTCAGCACAGACATACAGGAAACGATGGCTATTGTTTTCATCACTTGATCGATTCAACTTTTATGCGAAATGTTACAATAGAGTGAAGTCTTTCAAAGCACAACTGAGCTCAGTTTACTGTGATGCAAGACAAAGAAGCTCAGCAGATAGTCCCTCATGCTTCCTCTTTCTATTTCCTCCTTTCTTTCATTTCATCTTTTCCTCCCTCACTTCATGCATCAACCCGTTCCCTCCTACACCCCTCCATCTTTACGTCCATGCTCCCTCCGACTCTCTCTCTGCCAGTTTAGGGTGCATGGTAATCAAAAAAAGCGGGCCCCCTGGGGACTCATGGCGATTGGGCGTGTGCAGTAATATGACAGTGACACGGAAAGCCAGCACGCTCCGCTGAATTGTGAGCTCACGTGTGTGCCGGACGGATCATGTCTGTGCATTTATTTGTACATCTGTAACCTTTAAACACATTTTTCATTTATGTCGAGCCTGCCGCTCTGCATCGCGGCGTGTCAGCGTGCGCACGTGCGTGTGTGTTTCTGCTTCCTCACACACACACTCGCTGCGAAGATACAGGAAAGGGCTCCGCGTGTATGAGTGTGGTTTTGGATGCTAGCCGGTCGGTCTGTCTTGTCACCCATGTCTGCAGGCTCCAGAGCTCATCTGGCATTCAGCTACACAGTCTACATGGGCCACATTCCTCGGCCATGAGAGCACCCTGTGTGTGTGTGTGTGTGTGTGTGTGTGAGAGTGTGAGTGAGAGAGACGGAGATATAACGGGAGGATCATTCATTTTTTTCCCAACACACACACATTTGTCTCTTTAATAGTGTGACTCAAATGTGCCTTGCGGTGCTCAGGAGTGATCGGTTATTTGTGCTGGAGGTGAGGTCACTTCCTATTTTGTGTAACAGCTTCCAGCAGGGAGCCCTCACCTTTGCTGTGAATCTGGTCTGGATCCATGCGTGTTTGCCTTTGACGTTGGGCCTGTTTGTGTGTGTGTGCCCTTCATGCTGTGAGTGTATTTTGGGTCGTGTTTACTGGTCCAAACCTTGCTGTTTGGGCCAGTAGCAACAGGCGAGGGGAAGTCCCCTGGGAGAAAGGAGGGGAGGAAGCGCTTCGAACAGGACATGGTCAGAGAGGTCACCCTGGGTGGGGTGAGAGAGGAGAAAAGCGGGGGTCATCGTGACTTGGCTGGAAAGAGAAGGGGCGAAAGGAAGTTTTTGGTAGATTATCTGGAAGCAAAGCACAGAGTTCCATTACCTAAAGGAGGAGCAGAGACAGGGATGATGGGGACAGGCGGGGACAAAGACAGACAGAGAGAAATGGAGGAGTGGGAGGGGAGCAGGGAATACGTGTCGGCGGGATGTTAAGGGCAGGGGGTGCGTTTATTTTCGATCTGCTCCCGAGGCAGCATCCTGTCCTGGACGGGTGGGGCTAAAGACAAGCCAGGGAGCAGAGGAAGAGGGCTAAGACAGCCCATCTGCTAGTCCCATACACACACACACACACACACAGACATAGACACAGACACGCTCACTCTGTTGGAAGAGTGTCAACTCTGTGCTATAAATACACTGAACCCAAAGAAGACCACAAGGCGACTAAGGTGATTTTTCATTTGGTGTTAAAAACAGCAGTGGAGATGGGGCACATGTACACTCCCTCTCTCTCTCACACACACACACACACACAGACACACACAACATTTGGACTGCCTCCAATTACCCCCACATACACACACATTTGACACAAATTCACATACTGACAGACGCGTGCTAATACATGTAGGTAGCACACACATGCACACACACACACACGTGCACCCAGCATTGTTCCAGCAGCAGTGCCTCTTCCTCCTGTGTCTGCTAGAGACTCGCCACCTACTTTCCAAGTTGTATCAGCACAGATCATTACAGATTTGGTGTGTGTTGGTGTGTCACGCAACTGAGAGAAAGTTAGTCATCCTCCTGACTTGACCCACAAAAACAAGGTCATTGCCATGTGTGTCAGTGGCAAAGTCTGATTGTTCCTCTTCTCCCACTGTGATGTGTTTTTTTTCCTCCACATCAGTTCAGGCCAGATGACGCATGCAAACACACACCTACATGTTTCTGCTGTGCAGATGAAGCTGACCGGGCATAACACCGATCGGGTGCTTGCACACATGCACATGCACATGCATATCAAAGGTGACAGCGGCGCTCGGCCTCCTATAAAACACAAGCGTCAGCATCAGCATCGCGACACAAATGCACACGCACACGTTTGGTGTGTTAGCAGTAAACAGAAGAGTGGAGCCGGACGAGGCAGATTAGATTTTCTCTTATCTCTATCTCCTGGTTTCCTCTGTCGTACCCTTCTCCCTTTGCCTGTGAGACCGTGTGTGTGTGTGTGTGTACGTACACGCATGTGAAAACGATTGTCTATGCTACTGCATTTTTCTTGGCATCGTGTGTCTGTGCATGCATGTGCTCTTAGTTGTCTGTGAATGCATTCCCGTGTGTGTGTGTGTGTGTGTGAGTACGTGCGTCTGGCAGTTTTGTGCGTGGGTAATGCGACAGGGCCATATTTCCCCTGGGCCCGGGGCTCTGCAGGCTTTAGCCTCGCTCTCTCTAAGCAGTTTAGGAAAAACAATGACAGGCCTCTGTATTGACTGGTCTGGTCTCGCCAGGCCTGGAAGACGGGCTGTTCTCTCTACAACACACACACCCTCTGCTACGAAAAGAACAGCAGAAGTGCGGTGAAACAAGGTCCAAACCGGGGCTCATGGTTCATATTCATTTGATTTAAGTCATTGAGGAGGTGGGGTTTACGAGACAGCACAATCCATATTGACTCCCCTGAGCTGGGAGAGGCTGCTCGAACAGAAAAAACACTTCCTGTTTAAATAAATACAAAATAAAATACAACAGAGAGCGAGAAACACAAACAGTCTGTAGCCTCATAGTCAGGCTAACTGTTTCCTTCATCGTGTGTGTTTGAGGTGCCTTCATATTTAAGAAAGAAGCTTCGCTGTTCATCACACTTGCCTCATCTGTTTCACATTAAAACGCTTCCAGGAGTTCACAATCTCTTCACTTTCCTGGAAGGCTTTTATTGTGAAACATCTGCTGCTTTAGAGTTTGATTAAAGGCGTCTTTGTTTGAGGATTGACCACACTCATCGCAGGCCTAAGACCACAGTAAACACTAAACAGTCCTCTTCCTCTCCGCCTTCTGTCATCCATTTTTTCTGTAGAATATATCAATTACTCTGCTGTAGAGCAGATGTCACACTGTGACACACACACACACACGCACACGTCAGATCGATTTCAGTGCTGCATAATCAATACAGAGCTCCAAACAACAACGTAAATGAAGAGAAGTAACTGGGAGGTGTCAGGTGTGTGTGTGTGTGCGTGCATGCGCGTATGCCTGTGTATCATATGATGTGGGTAGCACGGCAGGCTGTCATCCATCCGTCCATTACATTCCTCACTCATCCCCCTCTCTCTCTCTCTCTCTCTTATCTCCATCCCTCTGTCCCTCCCCCCCTCTCCCAACTCTCCCCCCTCTCCTCTCCTCTGGGCTATTTCCAGCAGTCCACTGCAGCGCTGCGAGCTCCTCCAGGGAGTGACCGCAGCCTCCCTCCCTCCTCTTCCTCTGTCCTTCCTCTCCATCCCTCGCTCCATCTACAAATCAATACGGCAGCAGCAGGACCCACAGAACCTGAGGGAAAACACACACAGACACACACTCTTTCTCTCTCTCTTCCTCTCCTCTCTACTTCCCGTTTCCCTTCTGTCATTCCTTCTACTACTGGGTCATTTGTTACTTTTTTTTTCTTTTTCCCTCCATTCACATTTCTAATTCATCATATACTTCTGACCTCATTGTTAGAGGTCATATTAGAGGCAAGTGCTTAATGACCAAAGCCAGACATGCATGTAGTCTTCTAGGAAACCTCCTTTCCTTCCATGTCTCCTGTACTCCTCTCCTGTCCTCCTCTCCTCCCTCTTCTTCTTTCTCCTCTCCTCCCCTCCTCTATTCCCCTTCCCTCACTGCTCCCCTGTCCTCTCTTCTGCCCCCCTTCTTGTGTTTATCATGGTCACGTAAAGAGGAACGAGCCTGACCTCTTCTGGCACAGGGAGGAAATGCGGCCAGTCCGTTTCCGACAGAGCAGAGAGGATAAGGGGAAGTGATAGAGGGGAGACAGAGAAAGGGAGAGAGAGGGGAGGGTTTTCTATCATAATGGGGTCAGTGGCTCCCAATGAGATCTGCCTCCTCACTAGAGAGGCCGCCATGCAAACACACACACACACACACACACACACACTTATTTTTCACTGTCCCATTCGTTATGTTTCTCATTTACTCTCCCATTTCTGAAACCTTCTACTTCCTGTGTCATTCGAGTGATTGAACGAGCTTGTGTGTGTGTGTGTGTGTGTGTGTGTGTGTGTGTGTGTGTGTGTGTGTGTGTGTGTGTGTGTGTGTGGGTCCCTCTGGTGTGTGTAGGACATTAATACCCTTTGCTTTCCCCTGGACAGGCTAGCTCGGCCTCTAAAGCCGAGTGACACACACTCTCACAGTCACCCAGCATACACTCTATATCTCTCCCCTTCACTCTCACTCACACACACACACACAGAAACACACTTGCACACCAAAGGGCTCAACGAAACATGCACAGCAAGATAAGGGCCATAGAATGACAAATAAGTATTTATCAACCCCAAACCACGTATAATCCTTCACATTTCTGTCCCCATCCTCCCCTCCATCGCCTCTCTGTTCTGTTCATCCCCCCATCCCCTCCTCTTCCATTCTCCCATCCGCTGTTCTTTTTTGTCCTTTTTTCCCCCCTTTCCGTAGTGGGGCCTATCTGTGAGAGAGAGCGATTAATCTGAGAAAGCTGCTTTTAGTGGTGGCGAAGGGTGGAGTGGGGGGGGGGCGGCGTTGATTGGGAAGATCTCACTGGGAATTGTGTGTGTGTTGTGTGTGTGTGTGTCTGTAAATGAGAGTGTGTGTTTGTGTGAAGAAGCAAGGATGATAGAGAAAGATTTCAGAGGGACTGTGTGCGTGCGTGTGTGTGTGTGTGTGAGAGAGAGAGAAAGGGAGGTAGGGAATGTTTCACAGGGAGAGAGCTGTACAGTCTGGGGAAAATGAGGAGAGAGGAGGAGGAAAACATCCTAGTGGAAATTTCTCTGACACACACACACACACACACACACACACACACGCACACAAATTCCCAGAGAAATCTTTCCAATCATCTCCCCATCTTACACACACATACACACACACACACACACCGTTTCCCCCCAGCTTTAGATGTGATGCTTGCTAAGTTCCAAACCAGCAAATCCAGATTATCAGAGTTCAGTTCCCCATTGCAGCTGATATGGAACAGCCACAAAGGACTGATTGTGGAGGTGTGTGTACGTGCGCGCATGTGTGTGTGTGCGCGTGCGATCGTGACTGCTGAAGCAAACATGCATGTTTTTGCGCATTTATGTGTCTGACATTTCCAACACTTAACAGGGAGAAGCGTGCACAGGCCTGTTCACATGTATTTATGTGGGTATCTATCCTAAATAAAAAAGTCCAACATATCATCAGTTGCAGCCGCGTGTGCAGCACACTGTATACTCTGTTTTCATGAGTCTACCTCCACCATTTATGCATACAAATCTGTCTCTGACTCTCCATTCCTCCACTCGAGTTTTTACCTAGAGATCACTGCAGCGGTCTCCCTTTGTGCTCTCACTGCTGCGGTGAATTTTAATTTTGAAAAAAGGTGTTTTTTTGCATTGTGATTATGTATTGATGTGTAGCTCACTGATGCCTTTGGAGAGATGTGAGTGTAGGCGTCTCCGAGGTATGGAGACGGTCTCTGTAAAATATTAATCACAATATCAAAAGACACGAGGGTTTCACAGATCTGAATAAACAAATCAAGGCACTTGGTTCCCTACACTGTGTGATCTGTAATTATTTGGTTCTGACCAAAACCAGATTCTGTGTCAAAACACGCATACATACGGCTGCATGTGTCTCACGTGATCCGTACTTGTTCTCACAGTAACCTTAATGCTTAATGCAAGCGATTCATCTGTGTGTGTTTAAATGAAGGGTGAATTTGAAAATGGTCAAATCTGTTCCAGGATACATGACATATGTGTGATTTATATCAGGAATACCTTCAGACCCATTTTAAATGTGGTTTCCTGTTCTCCTAGTATTTGGTGTGAGCGTCAGCCCCACAGTACTGTACACACTAGTTTATGTTGTGGAGTTGTCTCGCCTGCTCCTCCTCCTCTTCTTCTTTGCCTCCTCTCTATTCTCTTCTCTTGTTCTTTCTCTTCTTTCATCAGACTATGTATAAAGCGAGGAGGCCTTGCTGTCTGTGCTGTGGGAGGCAGTTGTGTTTCTGTTCTCTTCTGTTCTTTTATTGGGTGGGGGTGCAAGTGGAAAGCACTATGCTCACGTAGCCCATTATTTCTCTCATCATGTGTTCTCACTTTTTCTCTCTATCTCTCCCTCTCCCTCTCTCCCTGCAGAACCACACACTGAGTCAGCACGCGCAGTGAGACCGAGGCCCGGCAGGATCTCTCGGCTCAGCCGGGGCCCCCGACCCGGAGCCGGCAGGGGACTCCCATCTCCACATCACAGCCAATCAAAGTGTCATTTGCTACTCACATGTAAAACTCTAACGATCGCGCCACTGGGCGCGGCTATTAGGAGCAGCGGGGGAAAGGAATATTAATGGGATATGCTATTAAATAAAGAAAGGAAAAAGTGGGTGAGAGAAACGGTAAGAGCTAGATGAAGGAAAGAGAGGAGTGAAAAAGGTATTGTACGTGCAGTATTTTTTATTGTCCCTGCCAACCACCCCCCCACCAGCTTCTTCCCGCTCCCTTACCCCTTTCCTCTCCTCCCACCCATTGCTCCCCAGGTCAGGCATTTTATTTTTTTTAACAAATAGAAAAGAAAAAAAAGCAAGAAAACACCCTTTGTTTTGGGATTTTTTTAATAGATTGTAGGAAAAAGCTTCACTTTCTCGTCCCCTCGGTTGCTTCTTGTATTTAACTTCATAGGTGCCAATTTCTTTGATTTTTCTTTTTGCCATATGCGCTTATTTCCTTCGTTTTCATTTTTGTACCTTTCATTTCTCGCCGTAAGTAGGTACTTGTGCTGTGTTGTGATTGTTTGTTTGCCAGTCGTAATATTCCTCAGTTTTTTCCCCCCCGACTCTCCTTTTTATGATTATTGTTATATATTTTTTTTCCTTTTTGTAATTACTATGAAAAAAGACATCAAACAAAATAAAGTGCAGAAAACCATACAGATGTTTCTTTTTTTTTTGGATTGGGTTTTCCAGTCTCTATGGGGCCTATAATGGTTATTGTAAAAATGAATATCATCGATTTCAGTGCGTCTGGTCAAGGACTGCTTTTTAAATGTGAATTAACCAGATTGCAATAATCTAGTACAGACAAAAAAAGATAAAACAAATAAATAAATGACAAACAAAGAATTTCTGTGTGATGTGCCTTTATTCAAGAAAATCTGTGAGCTCGTAATCAAGCAGACTGAAGTGTTATCAGTCACTATTATGTCTATTATTCAACCCAAGTGCTCGCCAAGTTGGATGGGAACTCTCATGGCTGATTCAGAGCTACATGAGACAAAATCAAGAGTGATGAGTTCTAATGAGTTGTAGCACATTCCACGTACAGAGGTAGTTCAGTGTATTGTACATAATGTGTAACAAATGTCAAAAGATATTACAGCCCAGTTGTTTCCCAACACAGGTGGGTGTGAAATTCCTTCTGTGGGGTCACAGGAAGACTAATGGGATAGAAAAGAAAAACTTCCACTCTGTTTATTTTTGCTTATTTTCTCCTGACGTCTAAAAAATATTCAAATGAATCTGCAAAGAAAAAAAAAACCCATCCCTCCTCGAATGACTTTATCTCAGTTCAGACATAAAAGCCCCAGCTAATGACACCTGCTGTCTCACCTGAAGGGAACATTGTTGAATGTGCATTATGTGGGTTTGTTATCAAGTTGGCGTCTTCCTTTTCTAACTGAACAGAAAGATCCATTCCGGCACAGTGGAAGTCCTCATATTCACTCCGTTCAGTGTTAATGTCATTGCAGTGTAAAACCCTATGTATATCTACTGTAAGTACGAGCAAACAATACTAAGGCAGCGCATAAGACCAACGCACGCGGCACTGATTCGAACAATCATCTGCAAAAGTCTTCCATCTCCGTAGCCTCAAAACAGCCGACAGACTGCGTGATGAGCCCTGGGATTGTGCCGTCAGCCGGTGCAGTGTCATTATATTCAGGACTTCATTCACTGAGGTGACTGTGGGATTGATCACGCTCTGCCACAATCATCTCGGAATGAACCCACTGACAGAAAGAGATGCACGCTGCTTGTTTGGGATTTTTAGTTCGGCGTGTGTGTCCCCAGTTTCACTCATGTCAGTAAGAAGTCTCTAATGTCCCAGAAACTTAAAACCAATGCTGCAGATAACTGTAACATGGAAAATTATATGAATATAACAGATGTCTGTAATATACTGTATCGTATTTTTAAAGTGGACGAAGTGCCTTATGCACATTAAGAATCTCTTTCATATACGATAGCAGCAGCAGACAGAAGTTACAAAGCTATGGAGATGAATTGCTGCTACAGAAAAAGACCATCACGTTAGACTGTGTAGCTGCAACACATGCACAACATTAAGGGCTCTCTTATTGGCTTGTGTGCAATTACAGCAAATTAGCTGAAGCCTAAAAGCCACAGTGAGACTTCAGTGGTGATGGACGCAAATTATAGCAGTGTTTGTATGGGCACCTGTTGCTTTAAGACAGATTTGATATTTACAAACGTATCCTTCAGGTTCATCAATCCAAAAAACAGAATTCACATGTAAAACTGCAGAAATAGCAAAGACGGTAAGAGGGTGTCACCATGATAGACCATCTCTCAGCTTCTAATCTGTGTATCCACTGAATGTACCAACGATTTCATTAAGAACACTTAACATGTAGATGACTCGTATGATCCAACGCTGAATGAATGAATTCTGCCTTTATAAATCTAATAATGCTACTGATGATACAGTCAGAGAGGTATTCATTTCACCTGATCTTTATTATGGAGGTTGTAGTGAGGCGTGGTGTTGAACTGGAGCTGTTCCTGGTGTTTTGTCCACCCCGGGAATATTAGAAACACCTTTCAACAGCGCGTCATCACCTCCACCTCAGTTATAACCATAAAGCCTTTGACAGGTACTGAAACATTACAAACTTTATAAAAGCAGAGTTCATGGCAGAGTGGCTGTGTTAGATCACATTAGATTGCTCAAGAGGACCTGATGAACTCGCTGCTGAGTGCGTGTTAAGGTGAGCTCATGTAAGAATAAACAACCAAAATGTCTTTATCAGCCTCTGACTGAATTCTTGATGCATATACAAAGACTGCAAAAAGTTGAAAGTGTTCACAGCAGCTAAGCCTCTGATTTGAACTGAAACTGCAGCTGGATCCATCCCCACGCTGGGCTGCCGTGTCACTTTGGACCCACTTTGGGAAACTTCAATCTGCAACAGTTTAACTTCAGCTGTTGAATGTGAGCCTCTGTGACTCACTTCTATAGTGACAGCCTGCTTCAGATGTATATTTCTTGCAGTGTGGAACCTTCTGTTTCAGATGTATCCGTGTGTCCGGGCAGCCTCTGAGAGGATCTCCACGCCAGACGGTTTTTGCTGGTACACGCGCTTGTTTATAGTACAACTCACACCTTGTTTGTGTGTAAATCCATGGGTATCCTAGTGTTTTTCTGCATAGATATGCGAAACATTGCGCATGACTGACCCTTAAAGTGCATCTCATTAGTGTCAAAGAAGTGAAATTAATTCTAAAACTATTTTGTCTTGAAATTGGTGAACGATCAACTTTATTTTCCACTATATGACTTAATTTGATATTACAAAAATGGTAAAAATTCATTTTTTAATTTATTGATATATGATGAAAATGCATTAAAGCGTCCTCGTTTTATTGGCGAGTGTATCTTATGTTGCGTGTGGGGGACAGACGATGTATTCTCACGTATAAACACACCGGTAACTGAATTTCAGGCACTAATCCCACTTTTCATCATCACATGTAAAATGCAGACGGTCCCTAAAGCTGACGCGACAGTTGAACTGGATAAAAAATAAAGTTTGTTGAACAAAACCCGAGCGGCGACAGCTCTGCTATGAAAGAGCCTCGTGTGTAATATAAGCTGCCTTTGTCTGTTTTAAACCAACAGCGGTTTCTGACCGAGTGTGCGGCGGTTAAAACCCGGTGAAACAGGTCTGTGTGTCAGCGCAGCTCCGTGTATTTCCGGGTGGCACGAGGCAGCTCCGGTACGTCCCAGCTAGCATCAGTTGGTCCAGCCTCCCTCCTCCATCCAGCCACAAACTAAACCAACCACTTATTGACCGCGACAGATGTATAATTGATGTCTTATAGCTGAAAACCAAAGCCGGGGGGAGGGAGGGCAGCGGGCAGGAGCTATGGCGGCGTCGCTTCTCTCCGAGACCGACATCAGGCACCGGTCCATGGCGGAAGAGGATCCGAACGGGAATGAGCACGGGGCGGCTGCACGCAGCGCGGCGCCTCGCTGGGGACCGCAGCACGCCGGGGCCCGACAGCTAGCGAGGCTCTACTCTCCCGGTGAGGAGCCGCTTTACTGTCGATGTCTGTGTTAGCGTTGTCACTTTGTTTTGACGGTGACGGGGCTAAGAGTGAGACGTGGTAACAGCTGCGGCCTAAAAGCCACAGTGCGACATCAGTGGTGATGGACGCAGGGATGATGATGATGATGATGATGGAGACTCTCCTGTATACAAACTGTTTGCTGACTTAACAGTGACAAAGTCTTTAATGACGGACCACTTCTCTTAACGTGCGCTTGTTGTTGCAGACAGTGGGTCACGGTCTGTCCTGCTACCTGCTGTGCATTAGGCTTATTATTGCGTTGGGCTGAACAGTGTGAAGGCCCAGAGTCCAGTGCTGAAGGAGCACATCATCACTGCCACTCAGTTATTATTCCTGTGGGAGAATTAACCTTTGGTTCAACGCGGGCCTTTCAGAGTAAATCTGTAAAGTTAGGGTTCATTCTGAGGTCAGGATACATCCACCTACCAAGACAGCACTGTGCACTGGTGCAGCTCCCATCCATACTGACAAACCTCCTCATGGTCAACCTGTTTGTGTGCTGTCCTGGCCGGGGGCCTTCATACAACTCTCTGACCTTATTTCCTGTTGCTGCCCTACTGCTGACTATCTTATGAAGGCATGGCATGCTCCAGAACATCTATTATAAGGATATCTACATACTTTCTTTTGGATCATCGTCCAGATTTATTAAGTTTTGCAGAGAAAACTCACGACTCTTTGTATTTATGTAAACAAACAGAAAGTAGGAACTTGTTGCACAGTGAAGCTGCATTTTTATGATGTGTTAATATGTCAGTCTGGAATTTGGGTCAAAGCAAGTTTAAATGCCGTAGTTCATGTCGTGCTGGGAAGGTGATCCTGTCGATGGGAAGGTGCAGTCCGCACGTTTTGCGGTTGAATTGTCACGGCGTCGACTCAGCTTGTGAAAGCTGTAGCCTAGAGACGATATGTTTTTAACAGCGGGCCTGCAAGAGTTTTTAGGACACAGGCATTTTCAAGGCATGGAGGTTTTAACATAAGATGCTGTTGAATTGGCATCATGGGAAATGTAGGCTGTAGCCTTTTTAGAGACCTGTACTAGGGACTTAATGTCAGGATATCTCAGCTTTTGTTGTTTTGATTTTGATTATTCTTTTTTTGTTTTTTTGCTAAGTCCCCCGACTGCACTGAAGTGCAATAATATGGACATACATTAATGAAGAGCTGCAATATGATTTTAACTTCGTAACAAACACATCGGGTCTTGAAGGCCAGCCGGTCAAGAGGCCATGCGCTTCAAATGTGCCCTGCATCTGCAGCCAGATACCGCAGGTACAGACCCTCGCTCCCGCAGGATTGATGGCTGCGTTTCTCAGATGCGAGGATGTCAGATGAAGCTGTTGCCCCCAGCTCAGAGAGGCGTTTAGTCCTGGGACAAAATCAATGTCTGCGACACAGTCTACAGCAGTAATGCTCAAATCCAGTCCTTGGGGTCTCGAGTGTTGCTGGTGTCGTTTTTTTTTTTTTTTTTCCACCGCTAGTTTAAATTCACCTGGCGTCCCGGTCCGAATAAATCTCTGATTAGGCGTCGAGAATGAAAACTGCCTGGTAGAATAAAAACTAAGCAGCAGTCCGGACCCCGGAGGTTAAATTTCAGGACCACTGGTGCACGGGCTGCAAATACTTTAATGAAATGACAGCGGTTGTTATTGTTGGCAGGATTGCCTGCCTCCAACACAACAAAGTGTTTCTTCTGTGTCACGACCCTGAGGCCTGGTATAATTGTGTGCACTGGGGTCTTGGGGATTAAATATTCTCTGGAAGCAACATTAGTTTAACGTCGGCCCCACCGCTCCCTGCTCTCCCTCCTGTTTGTCATCGCTGCGCCCCGATCATACGAGCTTTTATCCAGGATTGTCTCTGCAGTCGGACTCCTTTACCTGCATGATGATCTAAAAACCCGTAAAAAAGCCGACCGCTTTCATATCCTTCGTCTTTCCCTCCTTCATAAACCTGCTGAAGGTTTGAAGGATTTTGAATTCCCTCGCATTCCCAGGCAGGTTTTTCTCTCCTTCCTGCCTTTTGACATCACAGCTCAACCCTGGCACCCGTTTGCCGTCGTTGGCTTTCGATCCCATGCGGCTTCCGAATACGGAGAGGGAAAGCGAAACGTAAGCGGCCGGACAAATTGAGCCGTTTTATCGCTGCAGATGCATTGATTTTCAGCGCGGCGGTGGAAGGCAACGCTGCGCCTCAGACCTTAGCGGAGAAAAACCTGTCCTACCAGTTGTGCTTCAAGCTGGACTGGGCCACACTTTGCCTGACCATCTGCCCCGCTTCTCACTTCACTGAGCATTTTAATTGCCTCTAGTCGGAGCACGTTGGCCACTTGTTAGCGCTTCCTAAAATAGGAACGATAATCAGAAAAAAAGGGGAGGTTTGCACCGCTGTAACTGCGTTATTGTGAAGTTCACACGAGGGCACGACATGCGTCAGTGGCGTTGGCACCTGAAACCAGAACCCTCACGGCGCTATGAGTGTGCTCGCTGAGCCGAGAAGGAACTTGTGACCCGACTGGTGACTGAAGACTTTTAGAAACGTTATTATCATTTAACCTGAGCGAGCTGCCTCAGAACAAATGCTTCACTTCAGCGGAAACTGGTGAGAGACCGGTGGTCCTATTTTTAGACGGCGCGAGTGAAAGAGTCACCTTCGCCATTAATGGAATTGGATCTACTCTGTTATTCAGTGCCGTTACATTAGAGCGATAACCATCTCCACGTTTTCCTGCCGCCAAGCAACGCAAACATTACACATTCATGCGATCGGTGGCAAGACGCACGCACACACGGTTGATTAATTAGCTTAATTAAAGTTGCATACGGGCTGATGACAGCGAGCGAGAGAGACGTCGGACCAGGAGCGACAGGTTTATCTTTGCTTGGGAGAGGTATTTTCTTTTATTCAGAGATCACAGCAGCGAGCAATCAGACTAAGTAAGAACTCTATCAGACATGTCAACACTTTAACAACTGGCTCATTGAATTGGCAGCAATTTGCAGTCGGCCCGGCTAAAGATGTAAAGCACAACCGTGCTGGTGCGAAGATGGCGGAGCTGCTGAAGTCGTGTGTAGTCAGTGTGTAGTGTACAAACACCTCAGCTTCAGATTAAAGGAACAGTTCTTCATATTACACAGAATATAAATACAAAACAGAAGACAGCAAACCACACGACCAGTTCACGAGTTGATCTGTGTTCATGAATGTGCTTATAAATGACTCATGACTATTCAATTTGTGACTTTTTAAATGAATGGACGCCAACTTTAAAGCAGCACCGATTGATTTTTAAGTGTAAGCGCAGCGCTGTCACGTTGCCGCCTCACTGAGTTGTTGTGTGTGTGTGTGTGTGTGTGTGTGTGTGTGTGTGTGTGTGTGTGTGAACGATTGGATTTCACAGATTCAGCTGACATCAGGAAATATTGTCATTTCAGCAAATGAACAGCTCAAGTGTCTGGGATACGAACGCTCCCGCCCTGTGTACGTGATATGTTTTGAGCCATTGTCTGCACATATCCAGTTTCCATCCGTACGTCATCGCCATATTTTCATAGCATCAAATAACAAATTTAAACCAAAAGAAAACTTAAGCAATGGACGTTACCTTCCTAAAACAACAGGATGCAGAGAGCTGTTAAGTTGCAGGAGCGTCAAAACAACAAGCTGAAAGATGCTAAAATGTCCCACAGAGCTAAAGGGTACAGTGGAGTTCGTCACTACAAAAATAGAAATGGGTAATACAGATTTAACTATTTAATTATCAACTTTCATTTCCTGAATGTTAGACAGCCAATCATCGCAAAGTTTTATTGTCAATTAACTTTCAGAGCAGACGCCGAGTGACCTGCTCCTGGCTCACACGAGTTCTGTAGTGCGATTAACATCCAAACATTGAACAGACAGGCCTTATTAATTCCATAATTATATATGCTAAACTATAATAAAACACCAGCGGCTACACTTTGGTGATCTGGAAACAAACTTCACATGTCCCATGAAGGATGAGGCGTGGGGAGGACCTGTTAGACAAAACACACGGTAAGTGAGAAGGATGCTG
Organism: Datnioides undecimradiatus; assembly: GCA_008933995.1. NCBI lineage: Eukaryota > Metazoa > Chordata > Actinopteri > Lobotiformes > Datnioididae > Datnioides > Datnioides undecimradiatus. The sequence goes on from WARS01000011.1 coordinate 529,598, forward strand.
GTGAGAGCCCGGGTCGTGTCTGCTCTGCCAGCCTGTTGTTGTGGAGCGTAGCGCTGATTGATGGTTAAGAGGATCACGCATGCATTTGGGGTCCCGACACTTTATCCTCTCTCACTTAGTGACCACGGAGCTTAGTTAGCGGACTGACTCTGGGTAAAAATAACCCGGACGAGGCGGCGGTACGCGCGGCGTTGTGACGCAGCCCGCTAAACTCGGAACAGCTGCGTCACACAATAACACTCAGCAGTGACGTTTAGACTTGGCCACTGAGCCTGAAGTTGCTCAGGACTTTTTGTGGCCCCTGTTTTTAATTTCAAAAGGGTAAACACAGAAGATTAAACAGGTTTTATTGGAATTGCCACATAATAAAGAAAAGGTACATGTGAAAACAAGCTCTCGTCAACAGTCGAGGGTGTTATCAGTGTGAGGTGACTCTTGTTCCTCTTTTTTTGTTGTTCATGAAGAAAAACATCACTTCAATGACAACGACCTCCAGTGAAAGGTGGATTGACCCTTAATCGCAGGTTCGGTGACGAACCCCAGTTTGCCACCTCTGCTCTTCGTGTGCACGTGGGAGCTTTTATTTTGTAAATGCATGGATGAGAACACCAACGTGTCTGTCCGGTGTGGGATCAGTACTTCTGCCTCTGTGTTGATGACAGCTGCGGTTTGTGCGCTCGTCCCGTTGTCGGGAACAACTTCAGATAAGCATCGAGTTGGACCCAACGATGATCTGATTAGATTCTGTCATCAAAGGTCAAGGTGACCTCATAAAATACGATAAAATAATAGAATTTTTCAATATATTATCATTATTATTATTATACGATTATAGATTTTGGGCAGCCGCAGGTGTTAGCTTCTATTTGGCTAGCTGCTAAAAGCGTGTGAGGAGGCGATTGCAGTTGTTATTTGGGTGTATGTTTTACATAAATGTCCCATTTCCCTTCTAGTAATAATATATCTGCTGACACTCTTCTGATTTTTCACATACAAACATAATTTGGTTATTAAAGAAGTCCGGACAGAGAATTAGGATTTAACGAATCTGAGTTTGCCGATGTCACGCAGGCAGGTTTTCCCCCGTCGCGGCAGCGCAGCTCAGCTCATCGTGTCTGTCCCCAGCACGTTAGGGTTTTGACTTCTAGGTTCGAGTTCGGCACAGTTTGTTAAAATGACTCGCTCGTCGTCAGGCGGATTCGTAACTGTGAGCAAAACTTTGACTTTCGCCTGGTTACAGTCGGAAATGCTCTGAGGGAAACTGCGAAGGAAGCCTTTGCAAGGACACGTCGCTCAGATGGGGATCGTTGACAGTAGTGGCACTAAACACATTCTAGCTCGTAGTTCCTATTCAATTTAAAACATAATAATATTGGAATAGTTCACCTTAGTCCAGTTTTCAGATGGTGTACCCAGAGAAACACTGTGTGTGTCGGTGCCGCACCAGTGGACTCTGAATAACAGCTTATTTTCAGTATATTGGTTTTCTTTTGTTCTGCTGGATGAAGGACAGTGGCAGCTGTCAACTACAATACAGTCACATGTCATATTAGATCAACCTTTTCAGCTCACTATAAAAACACACGCGGCCCAGCAGGGGAACGCCGCTTTCTGTCTGAGATCAGTGTTCGGGAGGTTTTCCCGGCTGTAATCACAGAGGCCAACGCGGTTGTGTGTGATTCGTGCACTTGCGCCAGGTAAGTCTCGCAATGACTTATAAGCCTTCCCTCATTCCAGCCAAAGGGCACAGCAGGCTGCGAGCGCAAGATATGCTCATTGACGCTAACAATGCAGCCGAGCCATTTTATGAAAACTTAAAAGCAAAAAATGTTTCCCACATGCTGACAAGTGTCTGTTGAAGAAAAATAAACAGCCCAAATTCAAAATGTCAAAGTGTCCATTTAAGGGAGCGCCACGCTGTTATGTGCTTAGTTGTTTGGGTCCGGTTCAGCGCCGGTAGGAGGTAAATCTAAATAGCAGTTTGGCTTGTTAGAGTTTGGAGAAGTTAGATGAGGCGTTGGCGATGCTCCGCGGAGCCAAACATGGCCTCATTACGGCAAAGCTAGGATGGACAAACAGCTGGATGCTTCTCCCTCGCCCTCTGTTTCTGCGTCTCTCCATTTCTCTCAGCAACTCTCCATTCATCCCCTCGTCTCTCTTTGGTCCTCCCATATGTCTGAAGTGTCACAGTCCGCTGACTTCCTCTCCTCTCCTCTCCTCTCCTCTCCTCCTACGTTTTGCACGCCGTCTAGGTCTCGTCACACGAGCACGCATGTTTGCCTCGTGGTGTGTAAGTCTACCCCTTGACTTACGTGTGCTTACGTGCGCATGTGTGCGTGCGATCTCGAGTTGACCCTGGAGGATCTGATGTCGGTGCCTGTAAGTGATCTGGAGAGCGATAGCGATCTTCAGCCTGGCCTCACTCTGCCGGCTCACATGTCCACCTGCTCCCATTAAACACACATCAGCTTCTCCAACCCCCCAAAAAGGTGATAAATAGAGGTTAGATATGTGATCATGTCATTACTGTAGTGTTTGTGTAATTTATATTTAAATAAATATATATATATATATATATCAGCGTGGCTTCTTCTCATTCTGCCAGCACTTTGAGACTTAACACCACGTGGATGCAGCTGAAAAATTGCAATAACCTTGTTGTTTTACTTCAGCTCAAGGATAAAATGTTGTTATTTTGTTGCTAAGAAACAAATAGTTTTGATAGGAGTGAGCCAAAATGTTAATAATTGAAAATTAAACTAAAAATTCCCTCAGGGTGTTTTATAGCAGTTTATCAAAGACCAAAGCGGAGCATTAGGTTGAACCTGGCGTCTCGAACTGGATGAGCAGGTTCGGCTGCGTTGTTCTGAGCGCTCTCCGGTGAAGTTCCTCACTTCCTGTGATTCCTCGTAACATAAGAGCCGGTGTGTGTCGGGAGGAAAAAGCCGAATTACAGCAGCTGCACACTCTTTGCGTCATGTCCTGCCTCCTGCATCACTCGCCCGAACCAAACCGAGTAGTTCCACTTGTCAGATCCTTTTATCTTTGTCAATAGAAGGAGGAGGGTGAGATGCTCTGAAGCAGGATGTGACCTCTGCAGCTGGCTGCCTCCCCTCTCCCTCACGCTCACCGCCCTCCTCCTGTGAACCGAGCGCGTTCAAACCGAGACAGGTGACACGCACACACACACACACAGATGTCAGTTTATTTTTGTCTGAGCCATGCAAAGTGATCAGGTCTGGATCAGATCCACTGGATTATGTGTAAACACACTTTACTGTGGAGCCGCACTATGTTACAATGTCTTATTCTTTTTTGGATGATGGCATCGTTCATACGGACGTCCACGCTTCCAGACAGCTTCCGACGAATTTGGGTTGATTTTAATCTTTGAGTCGAGCGTACCAAAAGCTTTTTTCCCATAGGCCGTAACCCTGTTGCCGTAACAACAGAGAGGCAGGGCGAGGTCGTTGAGGTCGGTCAAATTTGAAAATGTGAGCAAAGGTAGAAAAGCATCACACTTGACTGTATGATTCATGTATGATATGTGAGGTCCGTCTGCAGCACCTGACTTGATTTGCAGAAATGAATTCTTCCCTCTGTGTCTCTGCTGCAGCGGAGTGACAGCAACCCTGAAATCTGCCTGACCTGAATTTGTCTGAAGACGTGCCGCTGCGATAACGCTCACTTCTCACATGTGACAGTTGACACATGCACACGCACACACACACACACACACACACACACTCCCTGAACTGCTGACCCCAGGGTCACAAAGGTCAGGGGTCAGAAACGATATGAGCATGGGTGGTGGGCCCTGAGAGTCACATGGGCTGTAGTTGGCTTTGACCTGTGTGTGTGTATGTATGTGTTGTGTGTAAGACCAAAGTGGGCCAGAGAGTAACTACAGTGGAGTCAGCAGAATCAGTTATTGCGTACAGTAGTCTTAGTGTGTGTGTGTGTGTGTGTGTGTGTGTGTGGGTGGGTGCCATTATTAACCCCATACATATAGTGACAGATGACAATGTAGTGCTTTGTACCATGTGATAGAATTATATACAAATGTGTTAATAACAAGGTGGAGCATAAGGTGTAGTGTACGATACACACATAACTGATCAGATGATTGCAAATAGATTTAACCAGCTGTTTCAGATATCTTCCCTTAGAAACCGTTGGAGGGTTTCTGCCACTGTTTGCATTTAACTCTCCCCAGACATGAAACACTAGCTCAGATACCAGTCAGGTATTGTGTTAATATTACATTACATTTTAATTATTAAACAATGTTAATAACTTATTAACCTGTAGATTAACATTAACTTTGTTTGACCTCGACTTGTTTGTGCTGCTGCGCTGGAACCAGAAACTAAGAAGACCGATGTAACACCTGAATTTCCTGCAAAGGATTAATAAAGTACTATTCTATTCTATTCTACTCTATTCTGTATTATATGTTCTAATAACCTGCTGATCTTTATATCTATATATTTGTGGTGGTGGTTCCCCACCCAAAGCAAATGTAATTTCACTACAGTGCAGCGTTGCGGTGGATGATCAACCCCGTGTCGCCTAACTGAAATCAATCACTCGTACAGTCAAACATTGTTCCAGATGTTATTCTACAGTTATTGAAATTTAAATAATGCAACGTCATTTGTAAAAAAACAGGAAATCAACTTAAAACCTGTTGGAAACGCTTCCAACCATTGAGAACTTTATTATTTAATCACAGATCTCCCAGGGGAGGGAGCCCGGAGCAGGGCCTACTCAATTCTCCGTAATTTTATTAAGATCGCCATCTGTTATTTGTTTCAGTTGGTTGCCTGTCAGTGGTGTCATCTCATCTTCTTTGAGCATGTGTTAATATTGACTTCTCATTCAGTGTTACGGCAAATGTTTGTAGTACACTTCTGGATCTTGGATGTTGTAACCAGATGAAGGATTTTAGTCATCGGACATCTGGATCTTAAGTTAGTAAGACACGTTGGCAGCTCACACCGATGTGTGTCTTGTCCTTCAAACTTCCAGGGTTCATCCAGTGTTTTAACTACAAAAGTGGTAAAAACTCCCATGATCCCACACAACTTCACTACATCACCAGACGTTATTATGTTATTGTTTTGATTGAGGGACCCCCCTCCCCCCCCCCCCCAGTGGCAGAAAGGTCCATACCTACCTAAGGTACCTTTAACTAGTGAAGACCGTATTTATTCTCGGGAACCAAACAGATGAAGATGATGTGCGTGATGCATCTTTTTTTTTTTTTTTTTTTTGGGATTCACATTTTTTATAGCGTTGGGCTCGATGGATTGATTCAGACACCGGGCACAAACACACCGTACACACACTTCACACACCTACGCAGAGCTTCTATGGCTTTAGGCGAGCCTTCTAGGCAGGATTTTGCGGTTGACCTTGACCAACGCCAGAGAGGAGCTGGGCGTGCTGTGCGTTTTCAGAGATGAGCTGTGTGTGTGTGTGTGTGTGTGTGTGTAATTATCCTTATGAGGGCCGCAGATGAATATGGTGGTAGCAGAAAGCCCAGGAGATGCGGGGATGGCATGCAGCACACACACTCGCACACAAAGGAACGCACACACACGATGGGATCTGTCCATCCTTTTTTTTTTTGTCTCCACAGGGGAGCGAGGCTGGAGCAGGGCCTACTTACACTGGCTCTCATGTGGGCTCAAATGCATGTGTGTGTGTGTGTGTGTGTGTGTTATTGTGCCTGGATATATGCATCTGTTTGTGTGTGTGTGTGTGTGTGCCATTGTGTTGGTATGCAGTTATTGAATCTCATTTGCCACATTCCTCTCTTTGTTGCTGTTGAATCTACAGGGTAATGGATTTGTTAAGTTTGTCTGGCAGGCTTGTGTGTGTGTGTGTGTGTGTGTGTGTGTGTGTGTGTGCATCCGCATAAAGACATACATACTGTGTTTGTGTCGCTCCTTCATCTGCGGTATGTGTACTTTGCGTTGATGTTGGTTTTGTGTGTATGTGTGTGTGTGCGTTTGCCTGCGTCCTTGTGTTGTGTACTATTAGTGTGTGTGTGTGTGTGTGTGTGTGTCCCAGGTTCTGTGGTCTGCTGAGATCAGATGAAAGGAAAGAGGCCTGTGACTGATCCACTCCTTCTCTACAAGGGAATTCGACCTCCCCCTTCTCCCCCCCCGCCTCTCTCCCTCTCTCTCTCCCTCACCCTCTTTGTGTCTCTCTACCTCTCTCCCTCACCCCCGTCTTTTCCCTGTTACTGTAATTCTCTCTGAGCCCCTCTCTCTCTCCCTCGTCTCTCTCCGTCTCCCCCTCTTTCATTCTCTTTCTCTCTGAGCATGTGACCCACTTTTACCACCCACATCTCTCCCTTCCTCTCCCTCTCGCTCTCCCCAAGTCCCATCTGAAGACAGTCTACTGAGAGCAAACCAGGGGACGCAGACAGAGAGACAGAGAATGAAAAGAGTAGCTCGGCTCGCTCATAACAGCATCACCCTCTGTGATTCAGCGCCTAACGTGTTAGCACTGTATACATCAGTATGAAGAAGTGTTTGTAAATGCGGTTTCTTTCAGGGACGGACTGCAGGTGATGGTAAAAGGGAGAAAAAAGCAGCGAGCGGCGTGGTTCGAGGTGTGTTGGCAGCTCTGACTCGCTCTCTGAGCAGCTGTCAGGCTCGCTCTTCAGAGTGCGCGAGTTTCTTTTTGTCAGAGGCTCTGTAGGTGGCTTTTCAGCGCGCGAGTGCGGCTCGCTCACTTGTTGTTTGCTGTTTTTGTGGTCGCCGCCTTTCGCGTCGTCCCTCGCTGCGTTCCCTCGATTGGTCACAGCAGAATCAAAATGACTGTTTTCTCCCCGGCTTTAACGTTGGAATATGTCCTCAACGGTGAAGACATATGCAGTGACACAGCGCAGGGGCCACAGACCATCTACTGTATGCACTTTAAATGGATTTGCATTCAGTCATACAGCAGATCTGGGTGATTACAGACAGATCTAGTAGAAAATGATCTAACTGTGTGCATGGGAGCTGTTTGTAGGAACAAAATACTTAGTATTTATCAAAGTTGTACAACTTCACACTGAGAACAATGACGAATCTGTTCTACATTCATCTGCTTGTGCACGTACAGGCTCATTTACATACAGAAATGCCCCCAGAATGCCAAATATGGTCAACGCATCCCTGTGAAAGCTCGAGCGCTTGTGGACAAAAGTGGGGGAAAAAAACAAGAAAACCAAAGATGATAAACATCCCGGACGAGGTGGAAATTCTATAGAATAAACAAACAAACAGAACCTTGTTGTGTCTGGGGGCAGGGCGTGTGGGAATGTTTCCCAGAATGCAACCGGGGCAATAGACTTATGGACACGCGTCTCGTTTTACATGCGTTCCTTCATTGTTACCGTGGTTATTGTGTTTCACATTGTGTGGCCACCGCTGCCACCTTTCATGCGGACGGTCATTTCGAGCCTTTCGTGGGAATCCTCGCCGTGTCCCGGCCGTGCAGGCACACACACGTTCGCACGCAGGTGACGTCGTGGCTGATGTCTGCAGTGTTGCGTCAATAACTTTGCTCTGATATCATCACTTAGCCAACAGAAATGAATGGATCTGAGACAGTGACACCATGTCACACGGTACCTGAACACTTGGGTTATCCACAGAAAGGAATCAGTGTTGACCTGTTCTCACCACTACACGTGAACGTGGGCATGAAAACACCAATCACATAAAAGCAAATGTCAAACAGGCTCCTGATTGGTTGGTTGTCTGTTACCGCCGCCTCTGTTTCTCCTCCGCCTGCTCTGTTAACCGGCGTGACGTGCTTCCACCCTGCAGCAAAGTGCTCTTAAAACAAAGTGCTTTTAGGGAATTTTCCAAATACTCCCAGTGAAATGTCAGAATGCAAGAAAAGGATCAAATCTCTTCTTGCTCCACTTTATCGCGGATGAAAGGCCGAAAGCGGAGAGGAAGGAACAGATGCGGTGTCGAATTTAGCCGGATTAGTGTTGGAGAAGGCCTGACCCCGGCCGTCACGGGACTCGCAGTCCGACTTCCCTCTCTGCCTTATTCTAACTGCAGGTTCATCCAAACACGACTGAGCACAGACCAACGTGGAGAAGAAGAAGTGAAATAGTGTGACTTTAAATCTGCACCGCAGCTCGTCTGCGTTGCTGTTTGGTGCTCACTTTAGTGCGTTGGCTTTCGTTCAGTCTGGATTTGTCATCGTTTGTTGGCGAGCGTTCCTCAGCCCCTCGCACTGTTTCCTTGTTACCTGACGCGCAGCAGAGCGAGGGAAAGGGGTCTACTCGCCGTCTCCCCTCTCCATTAGGCCATTAGTATTCAGGAAGTGTTGCCTGCCTGCCTGCTGCCCGCCACTCATTCCCCAGACAGCGAATCAGCCGGCGTTGATTAATTTCAGCCTATTAGCACCCCTCGTTCCCCTCCCCCGGCTCCGCCCAGGTTAAATCCCCGTGCACACCCGCGTGCACGCTCGCAGGCGGGGGGTGCTGCTGGGTGAGCGATGGAAGAGAGGTTGCCAGGGAGCCAGTTGTTGTCAGAACGATATTAATGAGTGTGCCGCTCTGGCCCTAAGAGTGTGTGTAGATGTGTGTGTGTGTGTGTGTTCTAGCTTGTTTGTGTTTACGTATCTCTAAGTGTACGTCTTTAATGTTGGTGCTTGTATGCCAAGTTAAGGCAGGTCGGGCGTGTGTGTGTGTGTGTGTGCGCTGTAGAGTAAGATGTGTGTGTGGCATATGTCTGTCCATTGCATACATGCTTGTAGAGGCTGTTTTTGTGTGTCTGTCTGTAGCTGTGTGTGATACCCAGCAATGCCATGGCCTGAGGGACAAGGGCTTATGTGTGTGTGTGAGGGAGAGAGAGAGAGAGAAAGTGTGTGTGTGTGCGCTCTGCGGAGGCCTGTCCTAGTTTCCTTCCCCTCACCAGGGAGCCGGAGGATCCAAGGACTGACGCACATCACCTGACAGCCGCCCCACTGCTCCACGGCCCTGCACCGTGTGTGTGCATGTTTGTGCGCGCGCGTGTGTGTACGTGACGGAGATGGAGTGTCTGAATTTGTGTACGTGTCAGAGGAATGCGCGCGCGCGCCCGTGTGTAATAGATGTGAGAACGTGTTAGGGAATCCATCAGTCGGAGCGTCGGTCTGTGTGTGAGCGCTCTCGTGTACGTATGTTGGATGTGTTTGCTCACAGTGTGTGTGTGTGTGTGTGTGTGTGTGGTGGGTGCGGATGCGGATGCAGTGACAGAGTAGGAGTTAGTGAATTTTGGTGTGGTGAACTCTTAAGGTGTGTGTGTGTGTGTGTGTGTGTGTGTGTACATACTTTGGGGCAGAGTGGAGGAAATGGTGTCACATGAAGCTCAGAGACAACAGAGCTAACTGTGCTCTACTTAACCTCAGTCTGGACTGAAACATTATTATTATTATTATTATTATTATTAAGTTATTTCACCAGACCTGTGTTGCGTCTACACAACACAGTAACACAGTACTGTAATTCACTCAGTACAGTAAAGTGACTTTAACCAGGACTGTGGCTGCTGCCTCCAGGCCAGTGACTGCAGTTACACGCAGATGGACCCCGCCCAGGAGTAAAAAAAGTAAAAAACACAACTTGTAGCGTTTCCACCGGGTGTGGGAGCGTTGCCGTGGAGTTATGGTTACATACAAAAAAGAAAACCCCCAAAACTGTTGACCAGGAATAAAGCGCAGCCATCGTTCACGTATTTACACGATGTCTCTTAGCTTTGATTGAAGATAAACCAGGTTGTGCAGCAGAGCCGGTGCTGACAAAGAGCACCCAGCTCCTCAGACCAACATGGTTGATAGAGTTCCCAGAGGCGAGCGAGCTGCGCAGCATTATGTATCAGAGGTTTCTATCTGATCGCTCCCACGGCAACTGTTTGGACGAAATGCGATTCCTGTCTCCTCTGTGTGTTGTTGGACGTTTCGTCTCTCATCGGCTGCTCAGACACTCTCTGCTGTTGGAATTAGAATCGCAGAAAGAAAGACCCAGTGAATTCTACCTGTTAACGTTTTAGGAAACAGGTTGATTTGCAGTTTTGTCGATAGTTCGGAGAGAGGACTGAAACTAGTGTCTGTAAAGTCATTCTGAAGCTACCAGCTGTTGTTAGCTTAGCTTAGCTTAAAGACTGAAAATAGCCTAGTTCACATTAAAAACACATTATATCTCATTTCTTTAAATCATACAAAGTCTGAGGGGTTGACCGGGTGTTGGTGCTTCCTTGAGTGACACATTGTCACAGTGAGGTTGCTTGACAGCCAACAGATTTATAAAACTATAGCCCCACGAATAACCCTCTAAGACCACGTTTGGTTTATACTACACAAACAAAACTGTTTTTTTGACAATAAATTGAAAATGTCTCTATGCTAAGCTAAGCTAAGCTAACAGCTGTAGGGCGCCACAGTTTCACTCCTTTGTCCGTCACAGCAGATAGTGGAAACAGCCGAGTTTCTCAAATCATCCTTGAGTTGCAAAGTCAAACTCATTTAGAAGCCGAACTTCCGTCTCCTCCTGAATTAGCCATCTGTCTCTCCGCAACTTTGATACCACCTATTTTTAGAAGGTGAAGGGTCACGTTTGATGATTCTTAAAATATCCATAATCACATCCTTTAAATCTCCCATGACCACTTCGGTCCATACCTTATGAGCGGCTGATAGCATATTCATAGTCACACCGGTCTATAGGCACGCACGCTCGCAGGCCTGTGTGCTTTATTAAAAAAAAAAAAAAAAAACTGTCATGAATATCTTATAGGCCGCTAATGCTGTGTGATACATCAGGATCTGAACACATTAAAGTTTTAAAAGCACATTAGACTGGCAAAGAAAGAAGGATTAGGAGAAGAGTGACAGATGGGGAGGGGGGTGAGGGACAGAGAACAAAAGAAAGTGACTTAAAAACAGATCAGTGGTAGTTTATATTTGTACCTTTTTATGGTTTATTTCTGTAAGTGCGCGAGACCTGCTGTTGTCAAATACTCCTGCCTGGACCGACAGGTCAGACAAGTCGGAACAAAGAGAAGACGCCAACGACGGGACGAGTCAAAGACGGCGAGGCTCGTGGAAGAAGAAAGAGAACCCTGATGTATCAGAGGGGCTGTGGACGAGCCGTGTGTGTGTTTTCAATAATTCAGCATCTTTAATCTTCAGGGTTGCGTGGCTGAAGGGTTTGACCCTCCTCTCTCTCTCTCTCTCTCTCATAATATTGCTGATCTGCCAGTTTAGAGTATGAGTAGTTTTAGTTAGCCCCTCTCCCTCTGTCCTTTAGTTAATACTGCTGACCTGTGAGTTTGGCCCCTTGTCCCTGCAGAGGCCTACCTCCCACCTGAAAGCACCTATATGTGTGTGTGTGTGTGTCCATGCGTCAGCGTTGGTGTTTCACATATGAGAGGTCGTGACCCCGCAGCCTCGACTACACTTGTCTTCATCTTACTGATTACATATTAACAACCTGGACGCACACACACACACACACACACACACACACACTCATTGTGGTTGAATGGTCCTTTGACCCTTGGTATGGTGTGAGTTGTTCTCCCAGTGGTTTCAGGGACCTCACCCAGGTCATTAATAGAACACATCGGAGCTGGACACCCTCAGCTTCTCATCGTTTCCACTCTGGTCTTCAGCCTCCTCTCCTCTCCTCTCCTCTCCTCTCCTCTCCCATCCGATCCCATCCCACAACCAGCCCCCCACTATATTACCCCGTTTTGATGATGCCAACATTAACAAACTCTTGCTCTTTCTTGTCTTCTGTGTCCTTGTTCTTCTTCAGGCAAGCGGCTCCAGGAGTGGGTGTGTGTGATTCTGTGCCTCGTCCTTTTCATCGTCAACTTCTCCTTCCTGCTCCTTCACTTCTCCACCGTTCACATCTACAAGATCATCCTCGGCATCGGTGAGCAAAGAGGAAGCCAAGAGGAAGCGTCCCTCTGTAAAGATGTCACTTTAAAACTAGCCATCATGTTATAAATCATTGCCTTTGATTGATTTATTTATTGGAAATTATGCCGTCTGGAATCATCGTTCCAGTGCACATTAGTTTTTTTGCAACACTTCTGTAAAATTGTGTTTTAGTGTTTGTTTGCACATCTAACAACAACATATGTTTTTTTTCCTCTTTCATTGTCTCTTTCTGCGTTTGCGTGCCAGTTCTAGGAATAGTGACGGCAGACTTTGCGTCGGGGATGGTACACTGGGGGGCGGATACCTGGGGATCTGTGGACATCCCTGTTATTGGCAAGGTGAGCACACATACATAGGTACACACACACACACACACAGACAGACAGGCTCTATTAAACGGCTTCAACTAATCTGCCATCACATTTAAAGCCTCATTTTCCACAATCCTCTGAAATCACTATACAGCCATAAATGAATTGGCACATTCACGAGGGCCGCTGTAACAATTGCTGCTGCGTTGGCGCCACAATCAGTTTTTTTTTTTTTTTTTTGGTCTTTATTTGAAAGTGAACAGAGAGACATACGTTCCTCTCTTTCAGCTTTTATCTGAGTTCCTGGTTAATTACCCGTAAATATCCCGGTGAGCTACAGCCAATTCACTCAACTGTACATTCAGGTGTAATCTTAAACTAAGGTTTATCAGTCAGTGTTTAATTTTATAAAGCATTAAGTGATTTACGGCGTGCAGATTCATTTTGCAGCGCAGAAGAAGGGAAACGACCAATCTCAATATCTCGTGCAATATTTACAATTAATAATAATGCTAATATTTTAAATACTGGTAGAATTAATAGTGATGGAGTGTATTTATATACATATACTGCCAAATCATGTTACAGTGGACTTTGGAAAAAGCAGTAATTGAAGCAAAAATGCAAGACAATTAAAAATGGCCTAAACATAACCACAGTTCAGCTTCAGCAGAACAAAATCAAAAGCAACAAACAATCAAATTTCAGAAAAGCATAAAGAGAAATGTTGCTTTTAATCAACTAGCATCCTCCAGCACATAACTCCCTGTGAAACCACAGCATGCCATTGTTACGCTACATGTTCATTAAAAAGCCGGTTTGTAGATTGTTGCTTCCTTCGGGACGGAGCCAGGCTGGTTATTAACTCACGCTGTGCGTCTTTGTGCTAAGCTAAGCTAACTGGTTGCTCTCTGAGTTAGCTTTGCATTCATGAGACTGATGTGAGACGTATGAGCTCCTCAACCAACTATCAATAATAAAGCATAAACATTTTACAACAGTCTATGTACAGTACAGACACAGTTCTCTTGCTGCTTGCAGCTCTGTGTGTGTGTGTGTGAGTTTTTTTGGTAAAGCCGAATCTTCATGGCCATCAAATTTAATTTTATTTTTCGTTCAAACTTTATTTTCACCACTGGCTTTTTGGCTTATTTTCCCTGCTGCGTGTTCAGTCACTTGCTTGAGGACAGCTGTTTGTTATATGGTGTAAGTGACAGTATCTGGGAGCTAAATGGGATTTTTGCTGTTTGTTAAGAATGCAGTAAACATTTATGCTACCAAGTAAATTATGGACTGCAGTGGCTTCGTGTCCCCTGTCTCCTGAGACTGCGTCACCATGGCAGCACGGAGGTTGCACCTTATTCCCTCGAGCCTCAGGACTGCCATAGTGACCTGGAAACTAAATGTCACTGTCTCACAGAGGAATCTCCTTGTAGACAGTAATGTCCATGATCCCCAATACACACAGGATGCACACTCCCACACACACACACACACACACACACACACACAGACATATGCTGGCCTCACCTTGAACCTCCACTATCTGTCACCATACAGTGCCACAGGACATGAATGCACATATGTATTTGGGCATGAATAAAGATGGATGAACACATATTTAATTCTCACATTAAAACGTGCCGCCTACCTTAATGCGCGCACGCATTTAGCCACATTTCCCACAGCCAATTAAAGTAAAGGTTATCCTCATTCCAGCCAATTAAAATCAGTGTGATCAGGTGCAGCCTGCAGATTGGCTCGGGTGAACTTTGTTGTGATTGATGGGAGGAGAGTTCAGTGTGTGTGTCTGGGTGTGTGTTTTACATTTCCTCTATTTATGAAATATTCATTGATATTTAATTAGCGGACATGTTCAAGCTCATGTGTGTTCTGAGACCTGAAATGTAGTTATTCGAACAATGGTTATCATTTATGCTCATGCCATGCATTATCAATGATGATTAATAATATTGTTCGCTATTTAATTTAAACTGATGTGCTCAGTTACATGAACTTCATACCACTATTACCTGGCAAAGCTTATTATTAAAGTTAATTATACCCCTATGTAGAACGTGATCACACAGATGGAAGTAACATCCTGTGTATGTGTTATCATTATTATAACAAAGCAGTGCTCATGTACGTGTGTTAACTCTTCAGACTGTGGATACACCACTGAACCTGACCTGCTGAATGAGGGTCACGTCAGCTGCGTATGATCTTATTTAACCGCTGGTGACGTTGTGTAGCCAAATGTGTGTGTGTGTTCAAACAATCTGCTCGATGGATATGGGATGCACAAACTCGATGCTTCACCTTACATCAACTGCGACGGCTCAGGGCTGGAAAATGCAGCCCATGCCTCACTCTGACTCGCTGGTATCTCTTTACAGATCCAGTTTGTCTATGCATTATCACGTGTCAGATGTAAGCCTGCACAATGACGCTGTGTGTGTGTGTGTGTGTATATATGTATATGTATATCTACTCTAATGCATATGGTGACACAAGTGCTCCATTAGAGCCTTGAAACAGTCCACTATTTTATTAAAAGTCCTAAATCCTTAAAATGTGTTTTCCTATACATTGTTTTACCTTTTAGCCTCTAAAATGTTATGTTTCATTCAATAAATTGGCTCTACATAGCACATTATTGATTGATCTTATTAATAGGATTAATTCCAATGGGTCATGCCATTCTTTTTTGATTTGGCATTGATCACATGTTAATGTAATATCTTCTGTCGGGCTGTTATCACTGTGGCAACCTGGTGTATTTTGTCAAATCTGATTATTTAGTTGTTACATCGTGCTACCAGCACATATTTGTACACTTCTTGTGCATCAGTAGATTCTAAACACTGATTTTATTTGATTATTATTGTTATTTTTTAAGCCGTGTCTCCTTCAGTGTTGACTGAAGGTACTATGTGGCTTGATGTTTATTTATGATGCGGCATTTATTGGGGTTCGGGGTAGTTACTGGGACCAAAGGCTCGGCGGCAGCCACAGATTTGCATGGTGTGTCCGACACTGTAGGAGACTTCTAATAAAGACTTTAACTGGAAGAGAAGAATGGACCTTTGCAGAGAACAGAGCGATGACAATAGGTTTCTGGAAAGTGTGTGTTTGTGTGTGTGGCATACACACAGACACAAAGCATACACCTCAGTTGTGTTTTTGTGTCTGTGTGTGTTTTTGAGACGGAGAATAAAGCAGGCCTATGCTCCCAGTTAAGGTTAGTTTGAATATCAAAGACGGGCACGATGGAGAACACCTGAGGCTAATAGTGGCTGCAGTTATAAAGCGAGACCAAACCTTTGAAGCCAGTGTGGCTCTTTGTTGTGTTTGTTCTGTAATTTTCTTGTTTGTGTATATATATGTACTGCGTATGCACATGTGCTTGTCGTCACTTTGTTTCCCGCTCCCTGTTGTTCTTGTGGTAAGATCTCTTTAAAGATGTATGTATGTGAGATACAATGGACACCGCATACAAGCAGCGCATGTTGTCTGCACATGTGGACTCCAGCCCTCCAGAACTTCATCACAAGGGGATACCTAACAGTCAGAGGAGTCTGCTGTCATGGTGTCATAAATAATATTTCTGGCAGCGAAGGCCACAGAGCAGTAACAGCTGCCACTGGAAACTGCATCTGTCAAAGTCATTGGCTCACTGTGGCCACTATAGTCTGCAGGATCTGAGGGACATCATCTGCCACCAAGGTTCTAAAAGGGACAGTTAATATTTTGCGTGCATGGGCATTGTTGATTTACCTGTGTAAATATAAGCTGAATAATTGGCCATGGATATAAGCCAAATAATGCAAAAAACCAAAACACAACAATAAGTAGAGGGAGAAAATATGCATGGAAGAGCTTCAAATAGATTCTGATCTTAAAACGCTGTCACTCCTGATTACATGGATTTACTTCACGAGAAAGTCCACGTGGGTTTTCCTCAATGTCCCTGCTTTGATTCTACGTAGATGACACCCCACTCTCTATAACCTAAGCTCCTGATTTAAAACTCCAATGTTAAAAAGCCCACAGTTACCACATTAATTGGGAAGCAATTGGAAATGTCATAATAGATGGACTTACAGATGCTCAGTTAATTACGCCATTGCCTTGTGTCATTTTGCCTGTGTCTGCATAAAGGTAGTCAATGGAGACAAGCACTGATTCCCATTGAGGCAACCTGCACAACAGTTGCCTCTGCTAGTCGACTAATTGCTTCAGCTCTATCTGTTCTCATCCCTCCCAAACTAAGGAAGCTGTCTTTCCGTAAAGAAAACCTTCCTTGTTCTGCGGTTTGTAAAATCCAAAACCTGTAAATAAAAAACATCATTATAAGCGAGGGCGTTGTGAAAAAGCGCAGTCCTGATATTCATAAAATGCCTTTTTGTCCCTAAATTGCCAGAGGAAGCTGCTTCACCTCAAAGTTATGTGTGAACGTCTCCCATACTGTGCTCTGCTAATGCTCTTCTTTAGAAATTATATAACAATGATTTGCTTTGATTTGAATCCATAAAAGCCACTTCACTCCCAAGTTGTAAAGCACCATCTTAAAAAGTGCTCGACATTCTCCCAGTTGTGTTTGGAACTATTCCTTGGCGATGCTCTGGGCCGTGCTGTTTTTTTGTCGTCATCGTGTCGTTGAGCTTTAATTGACTCAACGAGGATTTAGCAAACCTCTAATGACACCACTTTGAGGACAAAGTCACGCTCATTAGTTCCCAATGATGCTCGATTCACATTGAAATTTGCCAGATGTGCTTACAGTTAAGGGATGTATGTTTGAAGATCCTTCCTCTCTAACTGTTTCGCCTCTGAAGTCTTTAACCAGCATCACTGCTTTTCCTCCTATGTCGACTTCCCCGCATATCTTTTGTTACCTCTCACACAAACATGGTTACTTTAATGCTACTCTCTAGTGAGGCTGTGCATCGAAGTAGTGTTAATTGAATGACTTAAGTCAGGACGTACCTAAAGGCCCGACGTGATTGTAAGGCTAAAGCACGACTAGAAATATTTTGCCAAAAAGAGAGAGGGAACGAGAAAGCAACTGAAAGCCAGATGAAAATACAGCATAAAGGTCGGGAGGACAAAAAAAAAAGAAGGGGGTGGAAGGGCGTGTCTGTCCAACCAGTGGGACGGCGTCGCTTGCTGGGGCGATGGGCGATGTGAGCTGGTGATTAATGGACGTCGTGCGAGGTGGGCCGTTAAACGGTGTGGGATTAGAGGACACGTAGCGACTGGTGGCCCGCCGTTAACTGGGAGCGCCGATGCCGCCCCGCTCGGCACGACCTCCACGGCTTAGCCGGGCTTTCATCTGGCTGAGGGCTGTGGCGAGAGGAGGGGGGGGGCGATGGTAGAGGAGAGGTGGGGGGAGAGGCAGGCGAGAACAGAGATGGGTATATAATTGTGCAGATATCAACAGATAGTTTCTGTGTTTGCAGTGGCACCTACCAACAATGTTCGCTGATAGGCGCGTGTGATTGGTTCGAGCAGCTAACACGACAATAATGAGTTTTCATGCTGATGCTTCCACGGCTACGCGCATGCACACACACACACGCACACACACACACACACACCGATGCACACTGTGGAAACACAGATGCAAACCTTCCTTTTTTGCTTTTTCCACAGAGGGAAATAAATTACCTTTATCCTGTGTGTGCGTGTCCGTGTGTGTGTTTCTTTTTGTCCTCTTTTGTGCTTCTGAGATTCAGATTCAGTCTTTCATTTGAGACCCCCATGCTCTCACAGACAGGTGTCTGCCTCTGCACAGTGCAGGTGGGGTTTGCGAGCGTGTCTGTGTGTGTTTGAAGCTAACATTTTCGAGTTTGTGTGGGGCGTCCATGGGTCATTTATGCTTATGAGTGTGTTTGCGCGAGCCCACTGCTGTTCTGTGGTTTATTAGGATGCTGGATATGAGCTTTGGGGTTGCGCATGGTGCTCGGCACCGCTGAGTCGTGGTGTGTGTGTGTTTGTGTGTGTGTGCATTTGATCTGCATTGGCGAAAAAGACTATAAACAATGTTTTCCAGTTTCTGTTCTGTGTTTCTGATTTAAAGTGAATGTAAATTAAGCAGAAAATCTGCTGGTTTTGCTGCCTTTTGGTGTTTTTCACATCACTTCCATTTAGAGAAAACTGGGTATTTGAGTGAAGTGACAAACCCTCTCATTGAGTCATATTATTTTCAAATAAAACTGTTTATCATTCTTATCAGGAGCAGAATTGATTAGATAAATGTAAATATACAGCTCCATCTTTTGTGCTTCAGCCTGCAGACTAGTGCATGCAGGGTATTTTACTAAATATAGAACTCACCTTTCAGTGCAGTTCATTTCTGTAAATCAAAGTCAGTCAGACTGCTATGGGTCTGGATTGATTGATGAAAGTCCATCTTCTCAGTTTAAATCGAGAAATACAGAATCTTAATTTTGTGAATTTTACAGACATATTCTTCTTTCTCTCTCTCTGCAGGCATTTATCCGTCCATTCAGGGAGCACCACATCGATCCAACCGCCATCACTCGCCACGACTTCATCGAAACCAATGGCGACAACTGTATGATCCCCATCCTGCCGCTGGCTCACATGGCCTACAAGTTCATCACATACACACCAGGTACCGTGCAGATTTCGTCCACATAGCGCAGTAAGCTCACACGTGCAGCAGTTGGGCATGAACAGTCAGGAAATACGCTCACGGCAGATGTAACACGCGCAAACCTTTCAGAATGAAGACAGAGGAGTTGTGAGATGTGCTGTTGCATCTGCAAAAATCAGAAAAATGTTCTCACGCACATTTCGATTGCCAACAAGTGAGAAGCTCCGGGGTGGAACACCTGCAGAGGTTCATGGGGACCCTCGAGATCTCACTGAGATCTAACCTCCACTGCGTAGATGCCGCAAAAACAAAACAAAACAGTGGGACCCATGAGTGCAGCAACGTGGATGTGATCCCTCACTGGCTTCCCACCCACGTGCTTACACTCAAGTTGTACAGCTGTAATGTGACTGTAAGGGTGACTGTAAGGACTTTAGAAGGTCAACTTTACAGGCTCTTACAACAAACTGCAGCAGTGACTTAGTGTTGCAGGATGCCAAAGGTCACGCAGAGTCTGGCTGAAGTGTGTCCACTGATTATGGGAAGGCATGGGGCAGTTACGCTGGTAATCATGTGCGCTGACCTTACGAGTGCGGGGCAGGAGGGGAGGGACCGGAGGAGGAAGATCAGCGGGAGAAACAGAGCAACCTGTTATTGAGGTGGTGACATCTCCACCTGTCATGTCTGCACTTCAACTCGAGCCAAAAGGTCAGCGATAGAGAGGAGGAGGGAGGGGAGTTGACATCGGTTAGCTGGGGTTAAGGGCTCGGTTAGCTGAGCGGCTCACAGCTATCTGGCATATGTTTTGTCTACTGTCATGACAAACCATATAGCTGCCCATTTACTCAAATATAACACGCAAAATGAAATATCATCTTACCTTTACAACGAGTCATGTCACATTGGAAAGAAAGGATGATCTTTGTATAAACATTCCAAACAGCAATATTAAATATTACCTTTGTTAGCTGACGCCAAAAGCATCAATGACGTCTTCTTAGGGAGCTGCTGTGTGGTGAAGTAGGGGCTTTGTGTTGTGATAATTCAGAAACTGTATTATAATTATTATTTTTAGATTCACGCTACCGTTTGATGGATCGCTGTGATATTTAGCACTGGACACAAGCCGAAGCTCGAGTGGTTCCCCGAATAGTCAAGACGGTTCCTCAACACAACTGCTAACAAAACTTTGGTGATCTGTTAGCTTTTACTCTAGCTGTGCTCTGTTGTTAGTGCTATCTAGCAAACGTTAGCAATGCCTATGTCAACACTCACTGTGATTGCATTAATATGCTACTGCTAGCCTTTAGCTCAACCGCTAACGTATTTATGCTGGTTACAGAAGCTGAGCCTGTTAAAGTCAGGCACAACAGTTAAAAGTGTAATTCTCCATTTAAACACAACCTGTGTCTTCAAAGATGAAGAATGTATGGAAGTTTTATACATCAAGAGGAGCAAAGGGTAAACCTGCAAAGGTCAGCTGCTTGTCCACAGCAGGGCCCGGCGAAACGGAGGGGGTGAGAGAGGGAAGATTAGGGGGGAGAGAACAGTAGAGAGGTTCACTTGTAGGTGACATCCGCACCTGTCATGTCACACGCCGCGGGGAGTCAAGAGGTCACGAGACGGAGACAGAGAGAGACACTGTGACATCTACACCTGTCATGTCTGCACCTTAAGAGGTCACCGCTAAGAGTTTGAGACAGAGGGAGAGAGAGCACGGAGAAGAGAGGGAGCGAGAGAGCGTGGGGGTTGGGGGTGGCAGAGGGTCATGTAGCGGTAAGATGACATCTAAACCTGTCATGTCAAGCTCCTCGCGGTGTCAGGCGGTCACCAGACAAAGACGGAGACAGAGGTGGACGGGAAAAGCTGAAAGCCGTGAGGTGACATCTCCAGCTGTCATGTCTGCACTTGAACTGGGGTCAGGAGATCGCTGTTTTAACCAAAGAGAGGGACCGAGGGATGGAGGTAGACAGCGAGAGGACAGGTGTAAGTCATACCGACAGAAACACTCAAGTGAATAACAAGAGTTAGCTGAGTGACAGACAGGCTGGAGACCTCTATTTAGTCTTGGGCAGAGGACAGAAAAAGTGGACTTAAAGCAGGCTTTCGCCGGGCAGCTGCTGGTGGCCCTGTTCCATATCCAGGCCATATTTTGGGCCGTTTTCATACCGCGTCACATTATTTTGAGCATTGTTGCACTCAGCTGCTCCTTCTGTATGAGCGCTGACGTGTTTGTCGCCTGTCAGCTCACATCAGCGCCGACACTGTGAACATTAACCACGACTCAGAAATCGGTCTCTCCTCCTTGTGCTCTTTTTATTGCTTTAGGTGTAATTCTGCATTCAGGAAACCTAATTAAATACTTATGCAAACCTAACAAAGATGGCTTTAGCTGGTGTTTTTGTAAAGTTTGAAGAGAAGCAGGTGTCACTATGCGGCTTCCTGTCAGTACAGCCGGGCACTCTGGGAGCTGGTTCTGATGAGAAGCAATGATATCAGTTGGTGTAGGTCTGCAATAAATGGCGAGTGGTGTGTGATTATTCAGGTTCTTTGCTTAAATGAGAAATGAAAGTTTTTCACGTTAACTTATCATGAATTAAATGTTGATTGTGCATCATAATGTCTATAGAATAAAGACACCGTCTGTTCTTCTCCTCCATCCACCCCAACACCAACCCCTGCTGTAGTAGCAGGTTTGTACATAGGTACATATGTTATAACACCATGCTTCTTTCTTCCCTTTTGTTCTAAAAAGTGGTGCTCCTCATGGAATTGTGCCCTGCGTTTTTTGTATTTGCAAGTTTCCGAGGAAAACAGGAAGCGAGTCAGTTGTCTTTGTAACGGCGGCGTCAACAATGGTGCCACATGGAAACACTGGAGATGGTGGGGAAGATGAGAAGTTGCCCGATGCCACAGTGTGCCAAGTAAAAGAAACAATACTCAATGCTCCATTCAAAATGTTACTTCAGTGACAGTAAAATAGACTTCAAGGGGAAATTCCTGTCTGTTTCCCATAAATGTGGTCATTGGGACTCTAGGGGTCTTGCTAAATGCCCACTTGCTTCCTTAGGTCAAGTGTTTGATATATGATGTTGTGAATCGTCTTATCCCTGAAGCCGAGGTGATGGTGAGCACGTTGTCTTCAATTACTTTCCCCCTTTTGGCTCCCTGCTTGTGGAATTATTCATGTTTTTCAGATTCATTTTGAGATTTCAGACTGTTTTCAACCCAACATATCATAGAGCGTTCACCACTTTGAAGACATCTTCAATCATTCCCCAACAATTCTCAATGTCCCATCTAAATCGTCAATGGGACTACTGAGGAGGTTTCAGGTTTCAAGTCCAGATTTAAGTCAGACAGTAAAGTAACCAACTGATCAGGTGTTCACCAACATGCTGCTTGATCTCAACTTGTGACCCTTCAACTGTAGCTGGATGTAACTGAACAGCCTTGGAGAGCAGGAGCATTAAAGACACAGAGATGATCTTGCTGATCTCTGCTCTGTGGATCCAATGATCTGTTGACATATTATGGCCCATCCACGGTGCCGAACACAGGCAGAAACTGTGAAATACCCCAGCAGGTCGCAGATGGACTGGGCATTTTCCAGCATGTGGCCAGTTTTTACCCAGATACACATGTTAACCTGAGTGTAGGTCCAGATCAGAACCATGACTCTGGATTGAAGATTGTCCAGCTGTCCTTTCCTTTAGCTAGATGAAACTTATCTAGCATTCATGCAACAGCTATGATTAAGTGCTCATTGGGTCAGAAAGCTCATATTGAAGGAAGATGCTGGCCAAACGCTGTTTCCATGCGCCTCTCTCACCGAGCCCTGCTGTACCTATTCTCCAGCCTCCAGCTCCATCTGAATATCACATCAGTAACACGCAGCACACATTCTGTCCAGTCCCAGAGTGCCTTTGTAGGACTGATGTGCAGTTCTTTAGAGTATGAGAGTGGGACTGCAGACATTGTTTAAATATTAAAAGGGAAGTGTGTGTGTGCGTGTGTGTGTGTGTGTGTGTGTGTGTGTGTGTGTGTTTGGGGCGTAGTTGCACCTGAACATCAGTAGGGCTTTTACTTGCTCAATGAAGAACAGACAGAATTTGTAGGGGCTGATTTGCTTGTGTGATGGCTCACAGGCGTAGACGGGTGAAGAGTCTCGCCCCTGACTGGCTGACTTAAATCTTCCTCTTGATGCCGGCGGCGCTGAGGTGAAAAACACTGATGTCACTTCACTGAGCTGCACTCGGCCTCTCTGATTTTGGCAAACAGTCTGTGAGGAAGACATCTTGAGAGTCACTGCTCGCTGTCCTTATGAGTTGATGTTACGTTACATTACACGCTATGCTGGCCTCTCTTCATCATCCTACTTGTCTGTCTTTGTCCTCGCTTCCTCTCTCCCCTGCCACCACTCTCCCCCCTTCCCTCTCTCTCTCTCTCTGTCTCCTCTTCTTTCCCCCTGTTCCTCATCCTCCCCCTCGGTCTCTTCATCTCTCCGAGGCTCCTGCCAGCATCCTCTCTGTGGGAGTACTACGCCTTCATGCTGGCCCTCTTCATTACACTAAACAGTTTGATCAATTATTCTATTAACTTTCTTTCTTTCTTTCTTTCTTTCTTTCTTTCTTTCTTTCTTTCTTTCAGTCTGTCCTTCCTTTCTTCATCTTTTGTTTCCTTCCTTTCTCAAAACTTTTTTCTTTCTGTCTCTTCCTTTCTTCCTTCTTTCCTTACCTCCTTCTATGCTTCATTTCTGTTATCCTTCCTTCCTTACATCCTTTGTTTCTTTCCTCTCTTCCTTGCTTCCTTGCTGCCTTTCTAAACACATGTCTGTCACCTTTCAGAGGCCTTGGCGGCGTCCTATCCCTGGGACTGCTACGTCTTCGCCCTGGCGGTTTTCGTGACGCTGACCAATCAGATTCATAAGTGGAGCCACTCTTACTTCGGCCTCCCTCGCTGGGTCACGCTGCTCCAGGACTGGCATCTAGTGTTGCCACGGAAACACCACCGCATCCACCATGTCTCGCCACATGAGACATACTACTGCATTACTACAGGTAAGAACAGGTATTATGACATGACTAGTGGCATGTGTGCCTCATCTATACACACATATGTATGGTTGTGCATAAATAAACTAGGAGTCTTCTTTAGTCCAAAGTCAGACACAGTTACATATAAGTAGAAATAAAACCTGCAAAATGCAAGTAATTGTAAATAAACCAAAGAACCAGGACACGACTGGACACTAACCTGTTGCCAGAGCAACGCAGCTTTCAGCCCGAACCTGCTAAAGTGCAGGACTGTTCACAGTCGAGAAATGTCTGGAGGAAATCCCTGCTGGGCTCTAACCAGAGATCTGCACTGACGTTACTGCCATCACATGGTTCCTGTCTGAGGCCAAATTAATCCGTACAGTCAGAGTGAGAGAAATTAAACATAGATTTCATCGTTTTCTACAAATTATAAGACAGTGACTGGTCATTGAACTGTTGGAAGTTTGCAGTCTAACTTTAAAAGTTTCGGCAGGTTTCAATGCATCGAATAAGTTTTAATTTGCTTTCAAATTAACAGCAGAACTCTTATTCTTTCAAAATAAGAGCATAACTTCATCAAATCAAAGGGACGCTTTCAGGAAAACTGATCCCCCGGATAAGCCGAGTCACATTTAGAGAAGAAACAGCGTTTCCCTTTCTGAGGTTGCATCCGTCACATCATGGACGCACTGAATGTGTGTCATGTGACCTTTGAACCCGATCAGATGTTTCTCAGTCGGTGTACTGTAGGCGGCCATTTTAGATGGCCGCAATTGAAGCCGATGACTCCAGAATAATTTCGTTTACAATTCTCAGCAGATTGGGGCAAAATGGCGGCCGTGTCTGTCTGTCTGTCTGTCGGCGTCTTATAAATAACTAAAGGAAAATGTTCTGTTTGCGTGCGTGTGCGTCTTCAGAGACACGAGGCCTCCGTAATAGATCCACATTCAGTATTCTGTGTGCATCTGGGTGAGAGGGAGACCGGGAGGGAGAGGGAAGAGGGGAGGATACACAAGGGGGATTGAGTTTGTACGTCACCCTGCGCCCCTGCGGACGACAGATGTGTGTGAGTCAAGTTGAGGTGGGTGGGGTGGGGGGGGGCACGGGGAAAGTGTGTGTTGCACACTCGTGTACATCTGCATACTCGAGCATCTGTGTGTACTAGTCTTTTTGACCTCCTCTTCGGTTTCTAACCTGTGTGTGTGTGTATGTGTGTGTGGGAGGTGGGTTGGTGGCGTTCAGGGGCCCACAGGGGACGGCAGCGGCCCCCTGCTCCCCCAGCCTGGCTGCCTGGGCCGGGCTTGGATTCCACTGGGGCCCGCCTAGCTGCCTTTGTGTTCGCCACCGGCTGACAATCCCCATGTATATTTAATGCTAACCTGCTGTCTGTTCTAACAAATAGGACTTCACAGGCAGAGGGGGTGGGTGGAGGACAGGGAGGGAGAGGAGAGAGCGGGAGGGTGAAGAGAGGGTGGGGAGGAAGCAGGGATTTGGAGCGGGGGGGGGGTGAAAGAAGGAGGAAAGGAGTGAGAGAGAAAAGAGGGAGAAGGAGAGATGGAGCGAAAGAACGAGTGAAATCAAACAAAACCACTGGCTGCTTTACTGTCCTCCAGCAGAGAGAGGGTCAGTGGAGGGACACACACACACACACACACACACACACACACACACACACACACATCCCCGCAGCTATAGTATGCACCCTATGCAAACACATCATGGGTGGTGGTGTGTGAGCGTCAGACAAGGGTAGCCTAAGTACACACAGCCCATGTGGATGTCTCTGTTTGCTTCTTGCTGCCTCTGTCTGCCTGTGTGTGTGTGTGTGTGTGTGCGTGCGTGCGTGCGCCCGCTGCTCGTGTGTGTGACATCTTTCTCTTTTCTGCATTTGTGGGCTTGTGTTATTGACTGTGCGGGAGCTTAAAAAGTAAAACTGCATTCGTGCGACTGTTTTATTCTATGTACACACATACCAACTGTGTGTGTGTGTGTGTGTGTGTGTGTGGTAATAATAGTAAAAAGGCCTTTCATCTTAAATGTCAAGGGACTGCTCGGCAGCATCTAAAGCAATGATGCTTGTACATGTGTGTAATGTGCTCAGCGTAGATGTGTGCGCGCTCCTGTGTGTGTGTGTAGGTACACAGACTATTGTACAGTCATGCGTGTATGCATTTGTACATGTAAATGTACTTTGGCCTGCAGCCATGCATACATTAATGTATACACCTTAAACACACAGTAGATTCAGGGCTATTAATATTCTGTAAACTGAGAAAAAAACAAGGAATCTGGAAACGTGTGTGTTTCTGTGTGTGTGTGTGTGTGTGTGTGTGTGTGTGTGTCTGTCTGTGAGCGAGTGCATGAGTGTTTTCCTGAGTGTTAGTCGGGGCTAAGGACATCTCCTGGGAGAATCCCCTCATCCCTCCACCCCTCTGAAATCCAGTGTGAATATGATGATGAGGGTGAGACAGGAGGCTGGATGTGGAAGGAAGAGCTGAGAAACAGGGGGCAGGAGGGGAAAAGGGAGGAGGGAGGGAGGAATTTAAGGACAGAAGAGTGAAATCTGAGGGGAAGAGAAAGTGAAAGAATCCAGAAGGTTTGGAGGGAAAAGAGAGGAGGGGGCAGATGGAGGTTGGAAGCTGGTCGACATGAGCCGGTGTTCATCGTGTGGGTGCTGCTGGAGCAATGTGAGGGACCACGGGCGGGACCAGTATCTAAATATCATCCTCCCATCCAGTGTCCACTGCCGTCAGCAGGAGAGATGCTCCAGGTTCACCAGGAGACCCACTATGACTTCGACATCACGGCCTGGTCACCTGACTGACCAGTTGCCTCTGTTTTTGCCATTTTATCTTGATTTAGAAGCAGTGACACAATTCTTCAGTTTCCCCACGTTCTCCGTGTTTCTGTCATTTCTTATCTTGCTCTCTCACTTCGTCCTCCCCCTCACTCCACCTTCCTTCCTTACTCCCTTCCTCACTCTCTTCTCCCTCGTTCCCCACCCCATCCCATCCGTGTCTTGTCGCATCCCAGGTTGGTGCAACTATCCACTGGACCAGCTGGGCTTCTGGAGACGGATGGAGCAACTGATCCAACGTCTCACAGGGCAGAAACCACGATCAGACGACCTGGCGTGGGCCAAGAAGACTGACAGATAGACACGCAAATAACACACGGACAGACGGACGGACGGACGGACGGGCTCGTAAATGCATAGAAATAGCAATGGATGAGGAAAAACACACACACACACACACACACACACACACACTTAACTCATGTCTCTGTGCTTCTTGCTTTTTGCTTAAGAGCAAACCTTCAAAGGAACTGTTTGCAAAAAACGACAAAAAAAGATGGTCGGAGTGATTTCTGTACGTGCTGGAGTCTGTGTTGTGACGAGCTTTGAGCGCGGGAGGTGAAAACATTACTAGACGACACTCTGCTGTAACAGCCTATCAGCCTGTAGTCCTGTTTAACCAATGAGGTGTGGTGGTGTTGTGGTGTAGGAGGTTTCTGGAGGATGGGCTCTCCAGGAGTGACACCACGCTGCCCGTTACCGGCAGCCGCTTGCGCCACACACACGCGCACACACACACACACACGCGCGTCAGACGTTCAGTCGCCGTCTCTTCTCCCATTCCTCCGTGTCCGTGCCCCTTCGAGAAACCTCGCCGACCCTCTTTAAGTTCTCACGTCTGCTTTTACACACAAGAAGGTGAAAATCTGATGATTGTGTGCTTTAGAATAAACGCGTAGACAGCTCCAGCTCCCCTCTTTTGTGCCTGTGCTTGAGGTCCCTGACGACAGTCGGACAGACAAACGTGTAAAAAAACAAAAAAGAAAAAAAAAAAAAGGTTTGATAAACTACTGTAGCTTCTCTGAAACTTTTTACAGCACTAGTATAAACATGTCAGCAGTCGAACGCGTATTTAGACACTCTTAAACTCTTTTTGACTTGCATACGTAAAACCATTTAAAATCATGTTGTCCGGGTTTGATCAGTTGGTAAACGTCACTTCCTGTCCATCTCACGTGTGCTGCACATTTCTCATTGATCTTTTTGTACAGACAGACTCAAAGCAGTTTCCTCCCAGCTTTTGAAATACACATCTACATGTAAAAAGCTTCTAAATTAGCATACTTACCGAGTAAGAAAGGCCACTGTAATGACAATGAATTAGAAGCTGTATTACACTTGAGGTTTAGATTTTTTAGTGTTCAGTTAGTCGTAGTAAAGAAGCTTTTTATCTTTTTGCGCTCTCGTGAAAATTAAAGATGCAGACAGATTTAGTTATTGTCTCTTTGTTAATGAAATCTTTAGTCAGAGGGAGTCCGCTGAAAATGAAAGGAAGAGAGCAGCCATCTCTCTTGGCAGAGTTGTAGCTGGTGGTTCAGCAGGTAAAAGCAGGTGACAGTGAAGACGTTCAACATGGGGCTACATCCAGTTAGCTTAGCTTAGCATAAAGCCTAAAAGCCTCTGTCTAAAGGTAACAAAATCCACCTACTAACCCCTCCGAAGCTCACAAATCAACACATTAAAAGTTGTTTTCTTTCAGCCGAACAAAGAGCCAAAGGTTTTGTTACCTTCAGACCGAG
The DNA here is from genome assembly GCA_008933995.1 of Datnioides undecimradiatus. Taxonomy (NCBI): domain Eukaryota; kingdom Metazoa; phylum Chordata; class Actinopteri; order Lobotiformes; family Datnioididae; genus Datnioides; species Datnioides undecimradiatus. The sequence goes on from WARS01000011.1 coordinate 558,115, forward strand.
CCAGCCTTTGCCCTGAGCTCACTTAGTCGGCTTCTGACCGTAACTTCATATTTACCTTTAATCGTTGGTCTGGAATACAAAAGGAGCCTGGCTCAGACGACAGGAGTCCAGGGGCAGATTTTACCCCGATTCACCCCCCTCGCTGACAATCAGAAGAGCAATGTGATCTGGCCGCGTGGTTTGTACCGCTGCTCGGCCCAGATTATCTGGTAATGTGACACGTTCACAGATCCTGTCTTAAACCACCTGAACTGCTCTCAGGCTCATCAGGATGATTTCAAACACGTTTGATATTTAAGATGAAAAATCTGCATGGTCAGGTCTCCGCTTTTCAAGCAATGAGAGACAAACGGCTCTTGCACAGGTGCGTAGTCTACAGCCTAGCTCCTGAAGCCACAGTTAGCTGGCGTGCTCCTGTTGATAGAAATTAAATCTGATCTCACCTCCAGTGAAAATTGTCTCTTGGTGCAAACAAATTTCAAAATCTGTTAGAATTTTCAAACTCCTGTAGTCTGAGCCAGGCCGAAGACGAAATGGAGAAAGTCTGGCGTGAAGTTTGGTTGGCAGGTTTTTATAAACCTGAGTCTCTTTTCTCCATTTGAAGATTTGGTGGCAAAGACAGAAGCTGAACCTCCGGTCTTGCTGTAATTGCCTGCAGACAGAAATCCACGCTGCAGAAGTTTCCTTTCTTGGAGGATGCTTGTGGCTGCCCCAAAGGCCATAAGATGAGTGTTACATGTGTGGTTAGCATCAGCGCTCCACCACCACAGTAGACGGCTCAGGGCAGGAAAGCTTACCTGGTTGTTGCCTCCAAGTCCTGCTTCTTGTCACATTCTGCATCACTGGGAATTTTTCATTTCCTCAGAACAGCCAGACCACTACACAAATCACCTCCTCGTCATGTAAATTTACACTGTTTTGATTCAATTTCGCTTGACAATCATTTACAGTCTTTTCATAAACGGTTGCAGTCATTCAAACCATTTTGGAGATCTTAAGTCATCGCTGCGTTCGCACCCCGAGTCCTCTTGCAGGAAACACGATGAAATCTCGTCAGCAGTTCTGAAAGATGCTAATTGGTGCCGCCGTCTTACCCCACTGTGCCGCTTATTTGACTGCAGCTGTAAATAAACACACAACAACAAGACGCGTCACGACCCTCTAAACCCAAATCAGAGATCGGCTGATGTGAGATGCAAACAGCATCTCCGGCGTCTCTGGTTTTTGTTTCACGCGGCGACACGTGCACTTTAGCTGGCTGTCCCTAACTCGGCGCTAGAGAGTCTGGCTGCTTGACATGTAGTTTATTCCTAGGCTGGAAATCCCTTCAGTCACAGAAGGTCAACAGTAACAGCACTTTATTGTTTTACCGAGACAGTGTGTGAATCCTGCAAGCACCCCTGACTCATGACTACACGCACACACACACACGTATACACTCAGATTGAATCCCACGTCTCACGCGCATGCACGCACACACGAAATCTCTTGAATGCAGCCATACGCAGGCAGGCAGGCAGGCAGACAAACGCACGCACACGCTCTCTCTCTCACACGGCGTTCTGTTGTTTATTTTCTCTGGCTTTATAATTTTCTATTTTTTTATCAATGGATCAAGCCTTGTATAGTTCAATTTTGACGTTCCATTCTGCAGCTCGACGCTCGCTGCTCGTCTTGCCTTAATGTTTTTATCTGCTCTTTGATTTAAATAAAGGTTTATTAACTCCAACTGTTTGCTCCGTATGGTCGTGTTTAATGTGGAAAGGTGTTTTGTTCATCTGTGCCCGCGCTGCTCGGAGGATTATAGGGGCAGTTTGAGTGTCGCATCATTTAAATGCTGTTTCAAAGATTTAGTGCAGAGGCCTGTTGATCTGTGATCATGTGCAAACAAGCTGGGGACACATGGGTAAAGGATGTGCACCTCTTATTAATCTTAAAGCTTGTTTTTTTTTCAGGGTTAATGCTGTAAAACTTTAATTTGAGAGCAATGCAACACGCTGCAGTCAACAGCCACTGCTGGACCACCAGCACCCTCTAGTGTAAGCAGAAGTTTATGCTCAGGTTAAAGATATCACTCGCTCCTCAGTCAGGAACGGTTGAACGCAGCGTGGAGTGTTCAGCAGAGGTCACGGTGTCACCTCGGTCTGCTCTGCATCTCTGTCACCTGAGCTCCCACATCGGTTCGGTGAGTCTCACCATCCAGAGGTACCTCCCCGGAAGGCGGCGGCCCTGTCGGAGTACGGCTGCTGCAGCAGCTCCTGTGGATCCTGCTGAGAGCCAGAGGCAGGACCAGAGCCGGGGAGGAGGGAAGGGACGGGAAGTAGAAATGAGAGGAAACAAGGACAGGGGAGGAGAGAAGAGTGGCCCAATCAGATGATGAAAGAAAAGTGAAACATTGCTATATACCATCTGACATGTATATGTATAACATTATATGACTGTAAGAAGTTCATCTTTATTTCATTTCCTGGTTTAAGAGTGTGTGGACCACTGAGGGGCTGAGAAGTACATTAAGAGCTAATAAAAGGTCACCACCATTACTACTGCTACTGGACTAACAGTATTAAAATAGAGCACCAATACGACTATGCATTGGTACTCAGAAGTCTGCTGTCTTAAAGAAGTAACTTCACTAAAGGGCACATTTCAGTTATATAATCTTTTTTATAACTATAGTAATAATTATTAAAAATCTGCACTTTATAAAGGAAAAACATATTGTTGTATGTTGGATCATATTGGGGACATACCCTCCACAATTGGCATATAACAGAGGAGACGGTTTTGTGCATTAACTGGACTTAAAAGGTTCAGTGGAGAGCTGTTTGGTCAGTAGCATATGAAGTCAACAAAATTAAAATGATGTTCTGACGTGCTCTGATTACATTCAGTTCAATAAGTAACTTAAAAATAACTCAGACCTGTAGATTCATGTTAACCTAAACCTAATGGGAAAAGATTAGCTCATTCTACTACATTCCTGTATGATGTGTGTATGAGTCAGACAGTAGCAGATTGCTAAGAAACAACATTATGACAAACAAATATTAAAACTACACCGACTGAACTCTTTCAGGCGTGTTCATGTGAATCCTCCTTGTCCTTTCTGCCCTAAACCAGATATGTGTCTGAGGCTGCATGTGATTACATCAGTGGGATGTTAGCAATGTTCATATCTGCTGTTATTTAATGATTAACCCAGAGTCAGACATAAATGTGTTTACCAGATTTCATTACGTTCTAATTTCACTAGAAAGCAAAAAAGTTAATCTCGTAGTGACACAAACTGAAAAGTGTGACAGTCACTAAAGTCATTTTCCTTTGGGGACCACGAACCTCTGCACTAAATGCCCTGCCCATGTGAGCGCCAGCTGTTATGATGAGATAGGTCAGTCACACACTAGTTTGTCAGTTCCCGTTTACAAGTCTCAAGTATGATATTATGGCCTTCGCCGTTTTGGACTTTAGGAACCGGAGTTGACCTCTTTGGACAACGGTCACTGCAGTGGCGACTTGTCGATCACAAGGTAGCCACACACTAACAGATATCACGCTTTATTGTCTGTTTTACTCTACATGGGGAAGTAATTTACCCAATGAGTCACTCCCTAATGGATTAATGAAGGTTTAAGGCGCTGTGCGTACTAAAGGTGGCTTGACCTTTCCAACCTGGATGCTACGTCCACTCCACGGTCTGGTGGCCGCGGCATTAGCAAGGTTCAGTTCAGCACAGTGTAAATCTTTAGGAAAACAATCACTGTTCACCTCTCTCTGATATGTCCAGTTATTTAACAGTAGCCACGTACTGCATGGTTGACGCTCAGTCACAGAGATTTCAGTTTTGTACTTTAGCTACATGTCTGGGCTTGTTTGCTGGAAGCAGAAGAAATAACGGCGGGTTCGCAGATCACACATACAAACACAGAGGCAGTGTCCGTTGAACCTGAGTGTGAACATGTGCGCACACGTGCGCGCACACACTCCGGGGGATGTGACATGTTGCAGATCTCGCGCTGATCTCACACGTCTTCATATAGCTCACAGTAAGAGCTCCTTTGTCATTCCCACATTACTGCCATCACTTCCACTGTTACACTCAGCGCTAACAAGACACACATGCAGCTAGCCTTCCTCACGCACACACACACACGCGCTCCCTCTCTCTCTCTCTCTCTGCATGGCGGTGACATATTGGATCTCACTATGCTGATGTGCTCGGCTGATCAGTGTCTCATGCTGGTAGCTATTAAAGTTTCTATCAGACACACTGAGACGCTGGGCTTGATGGCAACACTTGCAGCAGTTAGATGCGGGGACATGAATGTGCAGCTTTCTCATTAGAATATTAAAGTTACAGTTTTTTACCGGGCTGCGGCTTTATATAGCAGCGCGCATAGTGAGCATGCATGTCATTAAAATGTCCATCTAACAGCTCAGACTTCCCATGAATAACAGAGGGAAAGCTCCTCTCTCTTATGCTGACAAACTTCCTCTAGTATTCCCAAGGAGTGACCTCAAAGTTGTTTGATATCAGTTGGTCAGAAACAAGATGGGCTCTACAGGAATATGGCTTATATTGATTATATACACATATTTTTATCCATGAGCATTCAAGATTACAGGAAGGGAGATCTACTTCTCGTTGCTTTATAGAGTTCCTAAAACATCTTTGATTGTTTAAATATGATCCTCTTGATCTGCTGAAATCTGGAACCTGTGAGAAATTTTATGAAGCTGTGAAAACTCTCTACCAAGCCCCAGTGACGTGTGCGCGAACGAATGGAGGCAGAACAGGTTGGTCTCAAACTCATTTTGGCGAATTAAGAGGGGTCATTCTACGCGACACTGTTTACACTCGGCAGCCTGCAGCATTTGGGGTGAGAGCCTTTGAATTTATTTGTCTTTCTGTAAACGATGTGGCTCTGAGCAGGATTTTCAGAACGTGTTAAATATTTATATATTGCCGGTGTAGTGAGTGATGACTAAGGATAGATAAAGATAAAAGTCTTCCTTTATATGTTTTGCAGGATTAACATATTCAGATTTTACCTTAATCTTTAAATTTAACATTCTAATATTAGATTTTAAAATTTTTGAAACAGGAAGGGGGGGGCCCTGTCAGACTGCGGCTGAGCTAAAAAAGACAAATCTCTGTGAAGATTTTGGTTAAAGCGCATCCACACAACTCTCTGAATGTTGAGCCTGTCAGATTTTAAATCACGCCGCATGACTTTGGGGTTGTAGACCAACAACAAGTGATTAAGTTCAGAACCGAGGCGGTCTGTGCTGATCTGCTGGGTGTTCATAAATAGTCCCAAAACTGTCAGGATGTGCCCATGTGAAGTTTGGCTAACTGCGACTGTGGAATAGGTTAATTAACACATCTGACAAGACTCACTAAACAAATATCTTATTAGGTAACTGCTGGTGCACAAGGGAACTTTCAGTAAATGTTTTTAGTTTATACTGATACTAATAAGTTTTGTTCAGAAAATTATTCAAAAATGTATAAAAGAAACACTGAGAGATCATATTGTGTTATTAAGAGCATCAGAGCCCTGGCAGCCAATCAGTCCCAGAGGACGGGAGGTGTTAAGAATGAATCCCAGTCTGTTGATATGACTGATGAATGGAGATTACACTAACATTTGACAGCCTATGTTAATGTTGCATGTTTGATTTATTTAGGGTTATTAAATTCAGTAACTGAGTCTTAATAATAATTCTGCACACCATCAAATTACCTTCTTCTTTGACTGATGCTCGTGTGAAGTTTCAGTTTGCAGCTGTGATGATATTTCTGTGTGCATTTGTTTTTAGGCTGTGGACACTGGCTGTTTTTCCTGTGTTATTTAGGAACCAGCTTGAGCTTGTTTCATAAAAAGGTGCAATGCTTCCAAATGCTTTGAGTTCTAGCTAAACTTGTGATAAGTAAAGCTCTTTTGGCCACATGAGGCAGCGCGACAGGCTGTAAACACAACTTTTTCATGAATTATCACTTGTAGATGTAAAGTTGCTCGACTCTGAGCCTCTCCTCGCTCTCTTTTCCGCCCTGTGTTTAGTCTCCTTAGGGAAATATCCGGCTCTTTAGCTTCTAAATGCTCAACTGTTTCCCAACTGGTCCCTCACTTTGTCCTGTGTGCTGTTTGGGGCTGTGCAGGTGACATAAAGTGGGTTTTCAGAGCTTTTTAATTTCCAGCTGCTGGAAATGGAGGTTTAATGAGAGCAGCGAGACTGAAGCTAAACAGCAAAGTTGTAAAACCCAAACACCGAGCTACAGACACTCAAATGCTCTGTGGATTTTAGGGCAAGCTGCAGAAATTGGCGATCATTCTCTGTGGCTTCACAACAATAACTGACAATAACATTAATTAAATATTTTTTCCAATCTTATTTGCTCCATTGTTGTTTAATGTTAGGGCCATGGCAGGCATAATTCAGGACAAAAATGTCATCAGCTTAATTTAAATTAATTTAAATACATAATGTGATGTTGTGGCCAAACATTTTATAATTTGTTTGTTCTCCTGCGTATTGACATGGTGCAGTAAAAATAAAGCTAAAAATATACATGTATATATAAATCAAAGTCTCCATTTCCACCCAAATCCAAAAGTGAACTAGTGAGGGAAGGATCCAGCCCCACTCGTCCCCGCTGGGTCTAATTGGCTTCATCAGGGTTCGAAGTGAAGTCAGCAAGTGAGAGCCTCGACTCTTAACATCTGTAAGTGTGGCTGCAGGTGACTTTTGTCAGAGAGGTGTGAGATTGTCACAGTGATTCTTGTTTCAGATTGAGGTGTGTTCACGCCCTTCGCGGAGGCTTGCAGTGTGTGTGCGCACACCTCAATGCATACGAGAATATATTCGCCTCTTGCGACTTTTGCATTGTGTGGATGCCGGAGAGTACATATGCATCTTTGTGTTCGATGTTCGAGAGTGTGTGTGTGTGTGTGTGTGTGTGTGTGTGTGTGTGTGTGTGTGTGTGTGTGTGTGTGTGTGTGTGTGTGCGTGCGCGGCTCACCGGCAGGTGCCTGCACAAAGTGAGAAAGCCAATTATAAGACCTGGCAGACAAGCAGAGAGGCATTAGAGACTTTGTCACATTCAACACACAACTTGAGTCAGAGCAATAAATCATTAAGCTTCGTTTGCATGTGTCTTGAATATAAGTGCTCCGTATGATTCATCCCATATTATCATATCATGATCGTTTTTCTGACTGTTAACTACACCGTTGTGTTAGCAGGGGTATTTTTGGTGCATGCATGCATCAACTCACTGGTGTATTTACATAAACAAAAATATTTGTGTTTGATGAACATTTGTTATAATGAAACTTCAGTTAAGGGAAGTTAAAGCACATCAATTAATGCAAATTAGTGCAAATCGTTTATAATAATTATCTGGATGTGATCCTGTCATTTGAAAATGGGCAGGGGAAGCTGGATAAAGCATTGGTTGCACTACATGCAGATATGTAAGTTAGTTAAGTCTTCTTAAAATCGAGTATACAGCATTTTTTTTTAATCTACGTAAAATTTTTTGGTTTCCATAGCTAGCTAAATCTTGTTGCACAGGAATCCTCCAGTTCTACCTGTGTGTGTAGGTCCTGTCTCTCAGTCTTTATTGACTTTACTAACCTGTTTGTAGCACTCAGCTCCAAATTGTTCCAACTGAAAACACATATATTAAAAAAAAATCAAAAATAATAGTGTAAACTGATCTGTACCAATTTTTTGGTGCCAACAGTTAAATGTTTGAAATAGCTGAGCACTGTATTTTTTAGTAACTGATACTCTAACAGGGCTAAATTGGGCATTTACTGGGGACTGTTTTCAGCTGCAGATTAATATATGTTTAATGCTCTAGTGAGAATTTATGGCATCATATATATTGTGAGATTATTATGCTATGATTATTATGCATGAACAGTGCACTGATTTGGCTCACTGATGTGTTTTTAATAGAAAAACACTAAGGATCTATGGTACAAACGTATAGAACATATCACCAGTTTTCTCCTTTTCATTGGTCCTAAGTCAGTTCACTAATAAATGTAATTTTCATCATATTTTCCTAGGGTTGATAGGCTTCTACAGGGCGCAGACACACACACATATATTTGGAAATGAACAACACAAAAAGGAGTTCATAGCAGGTGTTTATGGACGACAGGTAGTCGGCTCACACAGGAAACAGAAAAACACAATTTAGACTTTTTTAATGTCTTAGTTCATTTGGGCTCCAACAACAAAAATATGGTTTTTTTTTTTACATTTAACCTCACATTGGTTTTATTAATTATGAGCCTCTACCAAACACTGAAGGCATCATCTACAGCAAAAGTACAATTCAAACCTGACATTAATGTTCTGTGGGTTAATGAAATAGACGGTATCGATGTGTAAAATGTAGAATATGATACTTACACAAAAAAGAAACAGCTGTTACAGATGAAACAATTTTTGTGCTCCTTATGAGTTATGATATGAGTTCTGATTTTACTGGGGTCAGCTGCATATGCAGTCAGTGTGTAACAGCCTGTTTTCCAAAAGCTTTTCAGAAAGGCAGGACACTGAAATCGTCCTTCTATAATTCAAACTGCACAGCTCCTTGGTTTTTTCCCCACATTACTGGACTTCCAGTATGAAAACACAAGAAAAGAGGAGCCAAAACACATGTTGTTTCATAGCTCTGTAAGACCCACGGTACATCTAGACAGTATCGCTGATCCCAGCAGTGGTGAGTTGTTGTGACGCCACCTGGTGGTTGAACAGTATAGTATGTGGCATCATGTCATTCTGACGGCCTCTGTGAAGCAGCTGACGTGTTCATTAACAGCTAAATAACCTTCAGTGACACGTGGACACCTACCTGCTTATTCCGCCAGCTGCAATCAAGCATTCCCATGTACGTACATGTGCGTTTAGTTTGGTTTAGAGAAGTTTAGCTCCACAGACAAGTCGTACTGGGATTAAAAACATTCAACTCAGGCCTAAAAAAACAAAAAAAATGCAAATTAAAGGTGTGGACACCTTACTGTGCAGTACTAGGTTGATAATACACATTAAATCACGTTTAATAAAGGTTTATATTCTTCTAGAAACATATGGCTGCATACTTCAGATGTGTATGTTGCAACAATTTATGATTCAGTTGCATCAGTAATTAATAAATCAACTACATATAGCAATAACTACATAAATGCGACATATTTATTAGTATGTTCCATTGTAAAGTAGTTACCACATGGCTCTGTGAACCCACCATTAACGATTTTATTAAAAAAAAAAACCCTTGTATGTTTGCCAGTGTGAAGTAGTATGGTATGTGAAAGCATATTTTATGTCAACTTTGTCTTAAGATAAAAAGTTCTTTGCATGCGCTGCGTCGTGTCAAACAAGTAACGACGTGTTCATCGCTGAGTTTCAGAGGTGCCGGTGGATTTTGTTACTTGTGAACAGAGGCTAACTTGTGGTAGTTTCACATGTAGTGTAGACACATGAGAGTGCTGTCAATCGACTGATCTAACTCGCCACCAGAAAGATTATGAGTATGTACTTATATTTATTAGTATATAAGTCATATATATATATAAAACTTAGTATATAACTTTAATTCTTTCATAAATCCCTTTTACTCTGGATGCTTCATCAGCATTCCCATGACCATCAGCATTACAGATATTTATTACTGTTTATTTTGTTGACAGCAGAAACAACCTACAGCCTACTTGAACAAACAACATAGCAAATTTAAAATGATACACCACTCGCACTTCGTACTCTATTGTGATTCAAACTGTTAAACAAGTCTCAACTACGCGGTATCACGCGCGCGCAGTGGGCTTGATGTGATGGGGGTGAAGGGGCGAGGGCGAGGGCGAGGGGGATGGAAGGGGAG